>KK502418.1:667036-692517 GCA_000688735.1 Glossina austeni | reverse complement strand
GGTATTTCGAAATACCGAATACATAAAATCTTTTTCTGATAGTCTTTCATCCGTCTGTCCGTCCATTATCTGTTCATGTATTCTTGTGTTTAACCTAGAAGTCGGTATTTCGAAATACCGAATACATAAAATCTTTTCCTGAAAGTCTTTCATCCGTCTGTCCGTCCATTATCTGTTCATGTATTCTTGTGTTTAACCTAGAAGTCGGTATTTCGAAATACCGAATACATAAAATCTTTTCCTGAAAGTCTTTCATCCGTCTGTCCGTCCATTATCTGTTCATGTATTCTTGCGTTTAACCTACAAGTCGGTATTTCGAAATACCGAATACATAAAATCTTTTACTGAAAGTCTTTCATCTGTCTGTCCGTCCATTATCTGTTTATGTATTCTTGCGTTTAACCTACAAGTCGGTATTTCGAAATACTTAAATATTTTGATTAACTCTGTCAAGCGACGTGGCGTAGGCTATTTATTGGCGGGCCATGGTCCACTGTAATGTGTATAGTGGCGACTACTGCGGCTCCTAGTTGTGTCTTTGCGGATTCAAATGTCAATGCGGGTCGTATCTATAGTGAAGTGATTAGTCGGTAAAGAGGCAACACTTACCGATTGTACAAGCGTTCACTAGTGTAAGGCCAGTCTCCCTCTCTCTTTCTCTTTGCACACTTCTTTGTGACCATCAATTACGCGTATAGGAGGCATACTCGATGCAAGTAGTTGTAGGCTGATTTTCTATTTGTGTAAACTTTTTCAGCCCAATTTCAGAACAATCATATGTTTTATATTATTCGCCAGCGCAAGTAACACATTTTAGTCTTACGGTACTAAAACGTCTGTATAGGTTTATTGTTCAGCTCTTGTTGCACAATCGTGTCAAACAAGCAAGAAAACTATACTCGATCGTGATCGAATCTTTTATACCCAACACCAAAGAGTAGGCGAATTTAATATTGCACGCTCTGTAATATCGAGCGGGCGCAGCTGACTTTTTCCATTTTCAAAATAAAAGGTCGTATAGGCGTGTGGGCGTTCTCAGAGTATTCCTTGACCGGTTTTGGGTTAAAGTCTTTTGCAAATTTGTAGGCGATAGCTTCATTTTCCCGAACGGAAGAATACATAGTTACGCAGACGGGCAGATAGACAGACGAACGAACGGACATGCTTAGATGGATTTCAAATTTGAAACTTGCCAAGAGTTTATATACTTTACAAAGTTTCTGCAGCTTCTGTTTCTGCGCGTTATAAAAGTATTGAAACAAAATTTAATTTTTATACATTTTTCTACTGGGTAGGCGTGACCAATTTTTTTCATTTCTCTACAGGTGCTATAGTACCTGCCCATAGAATATACGTCCAAATATTCGTACATTTATTTGCTAGAGTTTATGATTAATGAGCAAAAAAAAATTTTCAATTCCTTTTCAAAAACAGAGATGATGCTGTAGGCGTCTCCTTCGACCGGTTTAGTCCATTTTCAATACCGATTTGCGTGTAGAAACTTCCAATGTTTCTGCCAAATTTAAAGTCGGTAATGTCATTTTTTCGGCGAGCTTTGCAAGAGACATTACACAAACGCACAGACGGACATACTACCTTAATCGATGTAGAATTTGACGATGTTTAGAAATAAATATATTTTGTGACGTCTCTGAGGCTTCATTTTGGGCGTTACAAACATTTTGACAAAATAAATATACCTCTCATCCGTCGGTGCTGAGTATAAAGAGAAATCTATTTATTAAGGTCTACCACATAAACGAATTGCGAATCGTGAATGAAAATAAATAATAAAAATGGTATCTACATAACTGTTATTTTGACACTTTTGCACTTAGGATGAATAACAACGAGCGGTGCAACTTTTAATTTAAAATATTCTGTCTTGTTCACATAATGATTAATAAGCATAATGAAAAAAAGAAAACACAACCTTCACTCATCACTTATAACTTCTGTGTGGACTTGGTCGATTTTTTCCCATTTTCTACATAAATCGTAGAGTGTTCCGTTAAGTAAATGTGGAAAATTTGAGACTTCCATCCTTCGTTCATTTGTGAGTAATGGGCAAAAAGCCACAAATTCTTACTTAGAGAGACGGAGTTACGTTCAATTTACGCTTCACAGTGAGCGTGTGCTCTGACCAATTTAGGCCATTTTTAATACAAAACTACTTCTACAAAATTGTTATGTGTAGTCGGCATCTTCATTTTTGCGAAGTAGGAGAGTATTCACGAAATACATCACATAGGCAGACGGACGGACGTGGCTTAATGAATTCAGAATTTCACGATGATCAAGAATATATATACTTTATAGGGTCTCTGAAGCTTCCGTTTGGGTGTTGCAAACATTATGACAAACGACTATATACCTATCCCCTCGGCAGAGCGTATTATAAATAGTTGTTGTTGTGTAAAAGTTTGTAAATTGAAGAACATTTGGGATCCTTTTATTAAAAGTTTCCAAGAATTAAAGTGCCACGAAACAATACTTTGGCTCCGCTATCATACGACGGAGATATTGTTTTCTGTCATTTATGACCGAATTGTTCTTAAGTGTATTTAATTAGTCAAGATGCTGCGTTTTATTATCCTAACAAGATAAGCTTTAAACATGTAACAATCTAATGTAAAAATGAAGCGAAATGGTAATCCTGGTAATTTCTTGCACTTTTCTGTTTACGTTCTGTTACGTTCTGTTACGTCTCTTTATTTTATGCATTATTTTATACCTACCATCGCAGTATGAGCGGCACATTGATTTTTTCAAAACGTTTGCAACGCTCAGAAGGAAGAAGGAAGCTTCACCGGAGACACCATAAATATATTTGTGATCCGCATCAAATTCTGAATCGATTTCTATATCTATGTAATATTTGTTGTAAATGTTCTTTTGCCCGCATAAATAAAATTATCGACTTAAAATTGATATTGAAAAATGGGCCAAATCGGTCGACCGACTACTGTCGGCCTACTGTACTGTGCAAACTGATAAGACCTCCGTTTTTTAAAAGCAACTAAACATTTGTTTTTTTTTTTTGCTCATTACTCATAAAACCACAGCCGACAAATCTGCAAAAACGTGGAATGTGTATTCCATGGACGGATACCGTACTCCCTGGATATAAATGTAGAAAATTGATCACGCCCACCCAGTATTATGGTGTATCAGAATTTTATTTTTTTTTCAATCTTCATGAAGGTAATTAATTTTTGGTCAATTTGAAATTCGGAATGCATCTAAGTATGTCCGTCTGTCCAACTATGTTGTATCTATGATAAACATTCTCTCCTTCGCAAAAGAGAACATATCGGCTACCAATTTGTAAATTTTGAAAATTTTTCAAACCGTAACGTCTATACGCCTATGCAAGAGAAACTGTGAGCATCTTTGCTTTCCGTATGCTTGTTTGTTGCTCATAAAGTACAAGTACAAGATGTACACCATACTTTAATTCTGAACATAGAAAAAAATCAGCCTCGCCCAGTCAATGTTATGGAGCATGGAGCATGAAAATTTAGTTCTTTAATTTAAATTTAGGATAAGGGTGATGGGTATGAAAGTTTCGTTCCAAACCGAATATAATTTTCGTAGTTATTGTTGTTAGTGCGCTTTATTACAGCCGGCAAATTATTATTAAATGCGCTTCCGTTGTTGGACTCAATGTAATTGAATTTATTTCAATTTAAATTTCATATTTCAAGATGTCGGTCTACGCTGAATGTTCATTCGCTAGCTAAGTTTATAACTTAGATGTGTACGTACAACTGTACTTCTTATATATACATTGCTGTTGAACGCAGGAAGGCAGGAAGGCAGGAAGGCAGGAAATGTCAAAGAGACGTTATTCGTTTTACTGCTATGGTTGTTTGTTTGTTTGTTTGCCTGGGTGTTTCAGGCAATTTAAATTTCATGCGTCAAAGTGTTCGCAAATCAAATCAGTGTTCACTTGCTCAGTCTCAGTATCTTTTTCCCCTTGCTCTTCGGCGCTTTCACATCTCCTCACATATATTTCTTCCCTCCACAGACCTTAGTGTTAATAGCACTGACGGATGCTAATAATGTTAGTTATTCTTAATAAATTTTTGTTTTATAAAGTCCTTCGGGCAGATGCTTCTTTGAATATGTTTTCCTGCATTTGCAAATCATACACACTTAGATTTCTTCAATCAATAATTAAAATATGCAAATGAAGATGATTGAAAAATTATCATTTGAAACTAACTACAAAGTGCTTACTACATAGACAGATTTGAAGTTGAATACAAAATGCAGTAAACACTTATTTTTTTTTAATAATAGTTGGAAAGGCATTCGACGAACGAGTCGAGCATTCGAGTAAGTCGAAAATTTAGTTAATCACATGCAGAATAAATGGCCATTAATTGCCACACATTTATGCATTTTGAGTAACAATTCTCATAAACATCAACCAAGGAAGGCACTGTAATATTGTATATGCTGGTGAATCTTTATAAAGCGAAAACATATGCCGCCTGATAGCTAAAGAGATAGAAAGTTTCTACGCGGTCATGTGTGCACTTCTCTGCATCCGTCCATCCATTATGTTCGTTTGCTACCCGAAAACTCTCAGAGTAGCAATACTTGGGAAGGAGAAACCTGAAGCTTGATAGATATACCCTTTGCCTTGTTTTGAAGGGTGTGAAGTTTTCAAATGATTGCAATTTTTATTTTAAGACAGTATGTCCATCTGTCCAACACTCCAAACCTGTGTAGTACATGTGATGCACATTTTCCCGTTCGCCTACAAATTTGCAAAAGAATGTGAAAATCGCTCAAGCAGATCAAAGAACACGCCTACAACGCCTGCATGCTTACGCAACAAAAACTGAGGGAATCTTTGCTTCCCCTGTCTTGCGCCCGTTGTTGCTCGTAAACTACGACACCTACACGCGATGTAAGTTTCCACAAAATTATTCTACAAGAATATCAAAAATCAGCCACGCCCATCCAATATTATAGCATATGAAAATTTAATATTTTTTCCTTTTCTCAATCTTTTATATGATAATAGTGATGGGTATAAAAGATTCGGTTTTAACCGGATATCATTTTTTTTCCTTATTTCTTTCTTATTATCTCTCCAATTATCTCTTAAATATTCGAAAACGATAATCAAATGGTTTTACGGAATTGAGCTCCATATTCCATGACGATATATTGCCTTTGAAAAGTTTCGTTCGTTAAGTTAGCTAATAACTGCTGATAAGATAAGATACGAAACGTGTACAAAGAAATTGTTCCGATAAATTGATTTCTCTTTCGTAAATAAATTCAAGCAAGTGGTCTGTAATTTCGGTAGCATTCGTGCATATCGTGGCCGTAAAAATTTCGAAATCGTTAAGTGAATAATATTAATATTTTTTCTCCATATTATATATATATATATATATATATATGTATGTATGTATGTATATGTATATGTATATATAAGCTTTTAGTATGTTTTTATAATCGTGAATTTTTTTTGCGCTTACAGCAAAACAACATTTGACGCATTCTGTTTTTGCATGCGATAATCGTCGTATATGAGGCACAAAATTATGAATGCGAGAATTTGTGTTTGCTTGTGTTTGCAAGGAGAAGAAGAAGAGGCGTACAGTTAAAAGCAAATATGTAGAAAGAATTTTAATTTCAGTTACTTTACTTTTTCTTTCGCCCATTTCTTCGATCATGATACGATGATGGGATTAAATGAATTTTGCTATTTTATTATTTCCTTTTTGCAGTTCGTAGAAGTACTCATCAGAGATTAAAAACTATTTCCAGCGGGGTAGGGTGATTAGTTTTGAAATTTCTCTGCTAATAATTGCAATTAATTCGTCTGAAGTCTGAACTCTTGAATTGTAAATAAAAAATTTCATCATGTTGATGTCTCTCCGTCTTCCGTCCGTTGTTGAGACTGGTTTTGAAATTTGTGACTTATTTTTGCGATGATAGTTAAAGGACGAGAAATCAAATTTGAAATGCGTATGCAATAGCTAAAGAATTGAAGGCAAATCAAAAATAACTGTCGGTCTGCATCGGACATCGATTAAAACTACGGTAGATACATATAATCTGGCAATTTTGAAGAAGAATTTGATGAAAATAAAAAACAATTTTAAACAGACAATTAGCAACAAGTAGAGAAATGCTAATGATGTCGGTCTTTCATTCAGAGAGACATTTCTCAAAATAGGAAAAACAAGTAAAACTCAGGGACCTGGCACTTGATTGGTTGTGTTGTGTGATATCACATAGGAAAGATGTGTTGTGTGGTATTGTCAGGGGTTTGAACACACGATGACAGGGGATGCACACGATAGCTGCAAGTCGTTAATCGCTGTGTCCAATATTCGTTACATTACATTCTACGGTAGTTCAGCGAATGTTCCAAAACTTTATAGCTTGTTAACGAAGGTCTCGACTTTGATGTAACTACAAAGAAAAAAGTCAAAGGGTGTTAAATTACACAACCGTGTCTGTCGACCCAAATTTCTTCTTCTTTCAAACGATGAGCAAACGCAACTAAGCTGCCACTTTCGTAAAGTTTTGTAATGATTTCTAATCAGCAAATTGTACGGGGCACGGGGTGTCCACGTCTGGAAGCACATAAAACGTAATATTTGAAAATTTAAATTAAAATTTTTAAAAGCATTGCTCTCAATGAAAGACGTATTTTTTACATGCCTCCTAAAAACACACACAAATAAACATACAAATACAAAAAATAAATTACATTTTGAAACTGTATAGTAGTGGGTAAGCGTAGGTATACAGTTACGATATGACATATGAGGAAATTTTCATCGTCATATTTGCTATTGTTTGAAGGTAGTAAGCAAAAAAAAGCACAAATTTTTTTGCTTTTGAAAGCAAAGATTTTTTTCATTTGATGAGTTGGGCTGTTGTTGGCGTCTCCTTTGATCGTTTTCACCCAATTTCAATACTAACCTAGACGCATAAATTTCCAACGTTTGTTGGAGCACAGCCATTTCGCATGCGGACAGGTGGACGGATACTGATGAAGATGATGCATATATTTCTTGTGGGCGTTGCAAACGTTTCGAGAAATTGAATACACCGTCAATCTTCGATGGTGGATATAAAAAGCATTTGTAATTATGGACGTTTTCTTTATAGGGAGTTTTTAATTTAAAAACGAAAAAAACGCACACTATTGCTTACAATGTATGAACTGATTGTCAAGCACTTCTGATACTGATACGTTACTGAAAAATGTAGTTTTTGAACTCTGGCGGTAGCTACCAACGGTAATGGCGGCTCTAGAATGCATTCTTTGGCGAAAGTCGGTTTCAGTTTAGAACACACTTTGCAATGTAATGTAAAATGATTTTGTGGTCGCAACTTATTTTCGCATCGCAACAACTTAGTAGACTCAGGGACTTGTTAGTCTTTTGCTTTTTATTTTTTTTTCAATTAATTCAAGTAAGACGGCAGGTGCCAAGTTCTACTTTCTAATATGAGTGAATGTGCGGACAGATGTACGGACAGTGTAAGAAAAATCTTGGTAAAAAATTGAAATAATTACTCTTGAAACACCGCTAACTTATCTTAAAAATGTGCTTAAGGAGCAATGCGAGAGAGAGAGAGGAGATAAGTTTATAGACATTTCAAGCACATGTGTAAAGGTTTTGTATGCAGACAATACAAGCATTTTGCCGGGAAATCATAAAATGTTATTCATTTTTGTTGTTGTTAGTCTTTATGCGCATTGAAGTCATTTAAGAAGTTGTTGAGAATGTATGCTATTGTGTGTTGAAAATATGTACATATTACGTGCTTGTAAGAAAATTTTCTTCTCCAGATGTGCTTGAACATGAAGGAACATTAAATATAAATCTTCAATTGTACACGCCTTTCACTAAACAAATAGTAAAAATTTTTCACGAATTTTTATGAAAGAAAATAGAAGTTTGCTTACAAAAGGCGAATATTGAAGATCATCAGCATTGAAGCCCTGTTGGCCAAGCTTTAATTTTTAGGGGCGCCATAGTCAAGAAAAGCAAACATAAAAATGACAAGAAAGAAAATCATAGTCGGCTGTGACCGAACCTTTTAAACACACACACACACACACAAAGTAATCCAAAAAAAGACTAAAAAACAACAAACGATAAAAATTAAACTTTTATGTTTCAAAACATTGGATGGGCGTGTCTGATCAAGTGAAAGTTTATATCGTCCGTCTTCCTTAGTTGAGCAATAAGAATAAAAAACAAAAAAAGCAAAGGCTCTCTCAGTTTATGGGTTGCATTGTAGGCGTGTTGTTTGACCGATTTTGGCAAATTTCGAAACGATATCTTCAGTTTTGCGAGAGAGAATGCTTACCGCAGACACGATGTACTTGGGCAGACGAACAAAATAAAAGCAATTTAACTCTAGTGATGGCAAAAAGCAAAAAGCAAAAAGCGAAAATAAAAACAACTAAATATTACTTTTTGATACCCACTAGCGAAGCATGGGGGAGCAGTTGTTTTGCGAAAACCTTTTGATGCAATGGCAAGCTCTTACGCCCTTGACCGGTGTCAAATTTGTAATCTACTTTATTATTTCCATCTGTCCGTCTGTCAATCCATGCAGTATCTGTGGTAAACATTGAAGACGGCCAAAACATTAGCAATTCTCGCAAGTAAGTGTGATATTAAAAATGCGCCAAACCGGGCAAAGGTTATAAACTGAGAACACCTCTGCCTCCTGGATTGTTTGCTAATTACTCGTAGGTTATGTTAGTTACACGATGACAAAAAAAGTCAGAGAATGAAAATTGAATTAATTTTTACTCTTTTTTATGATAAGCACGTGGTGGGTGTGCAAAAGATTCGGCCAACAAGGCAATTATAATTTTCTTATTTGATCCTTTTTAAAGACAGCGGCGTGTAACTGTGTCGGCCCTTTTTTTTTTTTTTTTTTTTTTTTTTTTTGTTTAAGTCTTATGATCTCTTTCAAACAAAATCGCATTATAAATCTTGTACATAATACACAGATAGGAAAGGAAAACAAAGGCTGAACAACCTCGTTCCAGTTCACATATGCTGGCTATTATATGGATTAAAGAGCAAAAGCAGCATAAAAAAAAAACTTATCGACATATTTTTCGCTGTTTTAATAGCAACTCGATTTGTTTATATGTTTATATACACAATACACACAATGTGGTGTAGTCGCGGTCAATAGGCAAGAGTATGCTAAAGGATTGTAATTCAAATTAAGAGTTAATTAAATTTTTCATATCACTGCCTGTATACAGAAATAACGGCGTCTCTCTCTTTTCGTGGACTCTTTCGCACAGATGTTCGAAGGCTATAAGTGATGTTTTTTTTTTTGGTTTTACTATCTTAAATAATCTTGGGAAGAAAGCTTTAACTTTAACTTTAAGCGACTTTAAGCGAAGTTTCCGTTCTCTTGTTGCAGTCATTTGCAACAAAAGTCTTCGTCAATTTAAGAAAGTAAGGAATTTATGATGGGATTTGTATTCGTGTATTAACCGATATTGCGCTAATAAACACTTTATACGAAACTCAATCTGACGAACAGTGTGATAGGGTCAACGAAGACAGCAAATATCTGGGCCAAGCACAAAAAAAAAATCAAGAAAATTATATGCGGTCAGGACCGAATCTTTTATATCCATCATCGTGATCCTAAAAAAGGGGGCAAAGAACTAAATTTTCATACTCTATAATATTGAGTAGGTAGGCACGGTTGACTTTATCGTTTTAGAATAAACGTAGAAATTTATATCGGGTATGTGCAAGCAAGCAACACGAAAACAAAGGCAGTTTTCGCAGTTTTTTTTTTACATAGACGTGTCGACATTGTAGACGTGTTCTTTGAAAAGCTTGCAAGTTTTGCAAGTTTGTAAGCGATGTTTTCATTTTCTGTTTATGACAGATACCACACAATTGCGTAAACAGACGGATGGACAGACGGACATGTTTCGGGGCATTTCGAATTTGAAACTAATTCAAGTAAGACAGCATGTGCCAAGTTCTACTTTCTAATATTAGTTAATGTGCGGACAGATGTACGGATAGTGTCGGTGAACGAGTACCTAAGAAAAATCTTGATAAGAAAGGACAGGTGGATAGACGGACATGTTTCGGGGCATTTCGAATTTGAAACTAATTCAAGTAAGACAGCATGTGCCAAGTTCTACTTTCTAATATGAGTTAATGTGCGGACAGATGTACGGACAGTGTCGGTGAACGAGTACCTAAGAAAAATCTTGATAAGAAAGGACAGGTGGATAGACGGACGACGATGTTTAGCTGCATTCCGAATTTGAAAGTGCTCAAGAATTTATATACTTTGGAATTTTGAAAATTAAATAGGCGTGGTTAATTTTATCCATTCTTGCAGAGTGCAGAGTTACTACATCATTATCCGTAAGGGGGAAATTTTTGTAGATTTCTATAAGTATTTGAGTGCAGTTTCTGAGTAAGGAGCAAAAGATCAATTTTTTATTCCTCCAATCGAGCGTTGTTTACGCTTCAACACATCAAGCAACAAGAAGAACGGCGTTGCTGATTGTTTTCAATCAATTAGAATCATCCCTGACTCTTCTTTTAATTCCATGAGTCAGTCGAGTAATTCTGCCTAAAATCTTATACTAAATCTTAAGTAATTTGCAATCTGTAGGCCGTCGATTCATTTCACTTATACCTATCCCTGATTCTTGAAAAAATGGATGATTGGAGCTAAAGAAATTTCGTGATCGCCTAAATAGAACTTTTTTCCAATTTTTTTTGTTGCTGACCACATTTGATAGCAGTCTGCGAACTGCTATCACATCCATATGTCATTTTTTACGATCATGAAAGGTTTCAACACCTATCGTCTGATGTCGGAATGAACAGATACAGTGTTCGGTGTTGTATATGTTATAAGTGAAATGATACGTTTAATATCTTCTTCGACTTCGAGTGCTTTCAAGGCAAAGTTTACCTATAACGGGTATAACGGGCTTAAAATGAACTAAAACTGAACTATTTGACAATAAAATGAACCCTTTTTGTATTTAAAGAGAGGAAGCAGTTGCTGTATATTTTTAAATGCATGTTCAAATTTAAATATTTTACTGTGCATGCACTACGTCTTGTCTTGTGTGTCTTGTTTAATGAATTAAGCAACAGAATTAATCAAAAGATATTTGCTTTTATGCTCTTTGACTTGTTTCGCTTATCCTTACACGCATATCTGCAATATCTATAAAAGTGTAATTGTGTATATGTTTGATATATACATACACATACCTTTGTGTTATTCCTGTTGAGCGTGAAATACTCCTAAGGTTTCCAATATTCAGCCCGATGCCGATGTTTACGAAAAGCGCTCGCTGACAGAAATCGTTAGTTCTGTGTACACATCTGTTGTTTTTTCTCAAAGTTTAAGCTCATTTAGATGCATGAGTGCATATGAGCGTATACAAGTCAAGGATGTAAAAAATTTTCCTAAGATAAAAAAAAACTTCTGCTTCTGGTTTAAAACGAATCTTAGACGCTCATCGCCTAAATTCGTCAAATAGTAAAAAATCGTAACTATTTAGTTATTCTTTATGTATTTACTATGATCGAATTTCTTAGTAGATTTTTCTCGTAGTGTGAAACTAATTTTGTTACCTGTATTTGGATTTCGATAAAATGATTGTTCAGAAAATATTTTCCGGTAACTTTAACAGCATTGCGCTCGCATGTGCTTCATCGTCTTCGTTTTATCGATGACTAATTATTTCTCTTAACTACACCCAAAAAAAAAAATGGTTCTCTGAATAAACTTTGGGGGCGTGTTGTGCTTTCAGTCCGAAGTTGATACACGTCGGAATAGCGGGAAAACATATGGGTTCCCATTATAATGGGATGATGAGAAAAAAAAAAGATGGCTTTCCATATATTATCCCATTAGGGGAATGGGAACCCAGATCTTTTCCCGTTTTTAGTAAAAATCAATGCATCCTCTAAAATGTTTAAAGTGTTTTGACTTCTTGACAATGTATTTTTATGTGGTACAAGCCTAGTGCCAAGTCTTGTGCTCTTCTTCTCGTTGAGTATGAAAGTAGCTCAGCACTAACGAACAGGCAAATTGCGAAAAGGAAACTTATTTACGACAAAAACTCGAGCATATTAAGCTGACTATATATTATGCTACATATTTGTTAACTTTATAAGGCTAACGTACTTTCAAGGTTAATTCCCACGAAAGATTCGTAACATTAGCTTTATCGTCAATTTGACCGCGTCCTTGAATTTCGCATAAAGAACTAGATATATGTCGATATTATATATCGGTTTCTAATGATCTAATGTAGAAAATATATGTCTACTCCCTTTGTTTGGGACACGCCCACTTTGCTTTTTCAGGTTGCAAAATCCAGTTCATCGCGCATTATTTCGAATTCAAATTTTATCGGTAATTACGGAGGTGTTAATAAAGCGAACGGGATCACCTTTCCACCAAACATGCAGATGCATCTAGCGAATGTTTGGTTTCGCTTTCGCTGCATTTGTGGCAGCAGTCTTTCAGAGAGATTGATCAAGAAGTGTCTGTGCTAAATTTCTGCCGCAAGGATTCACAAAACTTACGCGTCAAATTGACGGGTAAAAGGGCGACCTTTTATGCAATTGTGACGCGATCTGTGGACGATCTGTGGATAATCTCTTTTCTTTCCAAAAATACAGTTACAAATTTGATTTATTTTCAATCCATAGATAGGGTGCTTGACATGCTATCAGCTACGTAAGTATGAAATCGGAATTTGTCCCTAGATAGCACGATGCACGTGTAGAAGCCATACATGCCTCATGTTGGGCTCTTTTTTTTTTTTTTCATAGCAGTCATACTTTTCCTAACAACGAAAATCTCGAGTTCTATGCCAAGAAAAGATCATTTGCTGAGAGCATTTTTTCTTTTTTCGAACGAACGAGACGAACAAGAGAGAGAACTCACCTAACGGGGGATGAAAAATGGATCTATTTTGAGATCGATAAGTGTGAAAATTTATGGTTAGATCCAGACGTGTAATCCACATCGACTCCCAGACAAAATTGCTTTGACAGAAATATTTTATTTTATGTTTGGAGGCAATGTTTGGAGAAGAGCCTGATCTGTTAAAAGCTATTAAATCCTGGTAGACCATTTAATATCATGCGCTACCAATAACGATTAATGGATTTGAAAAGTTCGTTGTGTGTGTGCAAAAAACGAGTGAAATATCAAAAAAGACAACACCATGTCACTTTTGGCCTAGCAACCATCTGTCCATCCATACATAGCGAAATCAGTTCGCGATACATTGGAAACGCGAGCGCATGCCGCGTACTTAGCAAACTTGAGTTCTTTCAATTACCACTTGCTGAGCAGCATAGCATCCACAAATTGGCAGATAGATGGGAGGAATCCCGCTAGCGATGGGCAATACATTGAATAAAATATTTATTTATTATTTTCATAAAATTGATGATATTTTTGATATAAAAATTTCGGTTTCATATATACATACTGGATATATGCATATTGTATCGTCTTCAGTTCCCTTCTTCAGTTTTGATATTAGGGGGACCCATAACTAATCAATTATTTTCGCGAGATACCATTTCTCATTAGTCCTGCGGCAAACCATTTTTTTGTGGTTTTATTCTTCAACCAGTTCGTTAGCAATTTATTCCCAACAATTTGATATATCATTGATTAGTTATGGGTCCCCCTAATATTTGACTATTTAAGGAATATTTTGTTAAGCATTTTCGTCCATTTTTGGGAAAAAAGAAAAGTTGTTCGATATCGCACGTTCCTGCAAAGAGCACTAGCATAAGCAATTACAGTAACGTGAACACTTAATACGCTTTATGACCATTTGAGGATTCCTCTCCGTTTATGATGATGAGCAAAATTTTTATATCAATTTTTTTTTTTTGTTTTGCTTTGCAGACGTGATCGAGGATCTGGCCGCATTATCTTTACAAGTTCATCTTGATTTTGTTCATCGTAAAAGTACTAACAATAGACACATAAAAATGTTTCCGATAAGCTTTTTTTTTTTTCGTTTAACAAGCGAAAGAAAGAATAAAATTATTTTGTATATCTCAACCGCTAAGCGGCGCATATGGCAAACCGCTGCAAAGATTCTCACAAACTATGTTACGTTAGGATTAGGAGGAAGAATATTTTTGCTACATCAGTATCAGATTAGATGCAAATGAGAATATTTTTATGTATGTTTGCTTCTTCTTTCCCCTTTTTTTACAAATCATATCTAGAGAATAGTTTTGTACGTAAAAAAAAAAAAAAAAAAAAAAAATTTACATATAAACGTTTGTGTTGCGACAAAAATGTAGTTTGTGTTTCGGTATTGTCTTCAAAATATGTTACTTTGATTTTACTTTGACTTTATCTCCTAATGCATGCAAATCTTCAGGGAGTTAGTCATATTCTCTCTCCCATTTGCATATTTGCTACGGAGTTATTTTTGTTGTTGCTTTCAAATTTGTACTTCTTTCATTTTTAAATGTCGTTGCAATATAAATAAATATTTTGATAAGATCTATTCCTATTTATATATATATATATATATATATGTAAATGCAATTTTTTTTTTTTTTTTGCTCTCGTTGATAGAAGTAATTTTCATAAAATTGTACATTAATTTCTTTAGGAAAACAATCATAACACTAGTGGGAAAACTTATTCGGGGATAATAAAAAAAGTTCTCGCAAAAAAACCCCCCTTTGCCTTTTTTACATTGTGAGGTGAGTTTTTCCTAAGCATCGTTTCTCAAAATTGCAAAAATTTTGATCTCGAACTTTTAGTTTCGAAATTTTCCATCGTGTTGAGTGTGGCTTTCAATCTGGACGATTGATTATCAAGCTGCATAAAAATTTAATTTGGAAAAGCATAACACTTTATATATCTAAAACGATATTGCATATAGATCGAAGAAATGATTATATTATAGGTAGAAAGAAAAACTACGTAGCGATTTGTCAATAAAATTCCAATTAATTTTTCCAATATTTTAAATGAATTTTTTTTTTTTTTTTTTTTTTTACTTAAAACCAGTTAAATATCGTCACTGCACAACTTCTGTGCTTTCCAGACATAACACTGAAGCTAGTGTTTTGAAGGGAGCTTAACATCATTTAAAGAGGTCTGCGGAGAGCAAAACAAACAGTAGCCAGATATTGCAAAGTGGGTCCATCAAAACTTCTTAGCCAAGCTCTCTTAATTTTTAAATAAATCTTCAGAAATTTCTCCAGTTCGGTATTGTCATGATAGAAGATGGCCTCTGTTCCTTTGATCACAGTTATTGATAATTGAGAGTGAAATCAACAGTTTCGCCAGGTTAGAGTAGTTTCCTTCCAGTCCTGCCAACAACAAAGAGGCCCCATGCGCGATTCGCTAATGCTTTTGAAATTTCATCCTTTTTGAATCAAGACCTTTTTCGCCTATTAAAGTTGTACCAGATCCATTTTCTATTATCTTAAAACATGACTCGACTTTGATTGCTTGCATGCAAATCAGATCCAATGTATTAAATTTCTCGCTGGTAATTCTTGTGATAACCAAATGTTGAGCTTCTTCTTTTATCCAACCTTACAGTGCAAAATTGTCGAACTATCAAAGTTCAGTTTAGCAGGGAGGTCCTAAGACGAGATAAATCGGTATTCCCCCATTTTTAAAGAACTTTCCATACCTTCAATCATATGAATGATTGGCGCGGCGCGTATAATATATCAAAATTTCTAGAACCTAGATTCTAGAAATCGTTTGTGGATTGCCGACTTTACCATTATTGCTATGAATTTTTTTGAAGAGTCTATTAAGTGTTGTTGGAGTGACTTGGTCGCAGTGATTTCATAAGACTCAGATATAATTAATTTTTCTTAATTGCTTGATATGGCCAATGAAAGGATGGGACAATATTCAAATATTTTGGCAAATTGCTTACAACAGCCACGGACTATATATTATATATAGTTTCGATCGGGAACGAATTCTCAATCGTTTAAAGCATGTCTGTCTGTCCATCTGTCCATTTGTCTGACTAATGTCTGTGATAATCATTCCCCTGCGGCGTAAATGGGCCAAACTAATCAAAGGACACGCCCCCAGTTTCAGTATATGCTTAAAAGATCTCTATTTTATAAAATCAAAAAGCTGAGCTTTCGTATCATTATTCATAAGTTACGATAACAAAAAAAAAAGATTTGTATACGTTATCGTCGTTACCTGTACAAAGATGGAAGAGATCCTCGAGTTTTTTTTTTTTTTTAAATAAGAGCGCTGTGTATAGAAAATTCGGTTATATTGGAATAGAATTTTCGTGCTTGTTCTATAAAATATTAGTGTGTCAAGCGTAAAGCATTATATCTGGTAATCGGATTACGTTGTGATGTTGAGTTCATTTTTGTTCACGCGTTCACCAATTAGTCTCGCGTATCTGTTTTATGAGCTGACTACGCTTTATTTATAAAACTAGAATTATTTGTTAATGAAAAATTTTATTTATAGAGTTACATACGGGTTAAGTGTAATGTCACGAAATAAGTATTTCGTCTAATAAAAAAAACGTCAGGTAATCCGTGTATTTCCGTAGCACATGGATTCAATTACTCAGGGAATGTCCTTTACACAAGTAACGATGTAAGTGACGAGTAAGTGACAATTCGTAGAAGAGGGGAAAGAGAAAGATATAGAGAGTGTCAGTAGACTGGGGGATATGATACCCGATCGGTAAATGTTACGTTTTTATCGACTAAGCCGTCACCAAGAATGCTTTACCGCACATTGAGATTTGAACTCACAAACTTGGCTTGACTTGGTAGACACGACTCCTGTCTACTCTTGACTACTCGATGCTTGACTCATTGCAGGCTTTGTCGTCTGGATAAATGGCATTATGGAATTTCCATTTGCATCTATGGAAATAGTTATTATACGTGAAGTAAATTTGTACACTAAAGAAACCGCTTCATTTCTATTCAGAAATATTTTTATGTCCACGAGAAATTTAGATACGAACAACTTTTGTTATATAAATGAATGATAGCCATAAGTGCACGTGACTACACAGGGCAACCACACACCACAGCATATATAATTTATTATGGTTTTTAACTTAGAAAAGTTTCACTGAGTAGCCTGAGAAGCCTTGATCAGCACAAATGTGTCTTTTTGTACGATTATGTAAATAAAAAACAAATTTTTTTTTTTTTTTTATAAATAAATAAATAAAATAAAAACCAAAATTTTTATTTTTTTTTTTTTATAAATAAATAAATAAAATAAAAAGCAAAATTTTTATTTTTTTTTTTTTATTTTCATATTTTCTAATTTTTATATTTATGCATATGAAACATTTTTGCAACTGTTTCAGTTTCACCTGTTATGACTAATGTAAATAACAATAACAACAACAACAACAATAACAACAATAACAACGATTATCCTCAACTACAAGAACAACAGCAGCGACAATTGAAAACTAAATCTACAACGATGAAAGTAAAAGCCCCCCCAACACTAGCACACAGTGCAACCACTAGTGCTAATTATATGAGAACTGCCCCTAATTGGTTCGATTCGAAAACGTATGAAGCAATGCAATCATTTGCAATGGAAGAGAAAAGAAGAAGTGCACCGAAAATATTAGCCGTAATACCTGAATGGACGACTTTTACAATATTGACAACGGGAAGAAGATTTTTTACACCTTTCACGACGACTGTTACAGTGCACTCTAAGGCTACTACTACTACTACTACTACTACTACTACTACTAGTACTACTACTACTACTACTACTACAACTATCAGTAACGATATCAGCACCGATACAGTATCCACTATTTCCACTATGACAGCAACTAAATCTCGGGAACAATACTTTATAAGCGAAAAGTCTTCTGCACTGGCGAACGGGGTTTTCATTATGGCAAGCGATGAAATGCAATCTAAAGAAGGTCAAAAGACACTGCACAACAATAGTATTAAAAATCATAAAAATATGCGATTTATAAAACCAACAGGTAGTTATATTTGTGCAACAAAAACGACAACAAGAAAACGTGATGAAATTAGCAAACTCAACAATAGCATAACACAGACAAGTATTATTAGTAATACAAGCAAGCTGCAAGATGATGACGCAACAACAAATCCCAGTTTCAGTCAAATTACATATGATGTTGGTCAAAGAAATCTGATAGAGAAGCCAAAGCAAAGACTCACAAGACATCAGGCGGCTAAGGCTAAGGCAATAACAATTCCATTACAATCAATACCTTTGTATTCCATAACGACGATAGAACGACAACAACAGCACCGGCAAAATACAGAAAATGCGAATAATAGCAAAGGTAATGATAGACAAGACGTAGCAACTTTAACAACAGCATCAGCATCAGCATCAGCATCAGCATCAAGAACAATAACAATAACAAAGGCTTCTAGAAGCACGCAAATAGAAAGGTATATAAAAATAATCTTAATCAAAGGGCATTTTTATGCTTACGCTTACAACAAAAACAACAACAACAACAACAACGATAATAAAAGCAGCGATAAAAATAATACGCTTGCTTTGTTAACATTATCCTATTTTCGTAGGAAAGACAGGACAGCCGTACAGCCATTGCATCAATTGAGGCGACCTTTGGTGGTCACGACAACAACTGCAACGTCGTCATTACTGCAACGTTATGCACGTCAGGCAGCAGATGCCGAACAGAATGACAAGTGTCGCATGTTCGTGGAGGGAGACCCTGCGAAAAATGAATTCTATAGCCCCGAATTCCCCAATAATTATACGAAAAACATTAACTGCACACGGGTGATTGTAGGTGAGTGAGAGACTTTTCTTCTTTTTTTTTTTTTGTTCTTTGTTTTCCATATAACTGAACTTATTTACGCAGCAATTCTGCATACACTGATAAATCAAAATGTATTTGTTCGCTATCAATGAAGGGAAACATAATATTCTTGTGTTATGTGAGGCGTGCACACACGTTTTCCTCAAGGGCTTACTTTGCAATAGTGCTAGTGCGCCTCAAAAAGTTTTCATTACTGCAAATTATTAAAGTATAGTTGAAGAGCACAAGAGTGCGTCTGTGTGCAAATTAATGAGAAAATTGCGAGAAAATGTACAAAAGATTATAGGGCAATAAACTTGACAAAAT
This sequence comes from Glossina austeni, assembly GCA_000688735.1. NCBI lineage: Eukaryota > Metazoa > Arthropoda > Insecta > Diptera > Glossinidae > Glossina > Glossina austeni. Next base: position 673,319 of record KK502418.1, on the reverse strand, counting down.
CACTTTCAATGAGGAAGCATTAGGGGAAAACTTTATGCCTGATTCTACCAGAATAGAATGAGAGAGAATTTAATACGATAAGTAAAGGTTTACAAGGTCTTACTATAAACCGTAACTATAACATCAAACTCACATTCCCATCCAGTGTACTTTAGGCTTTGTCGTCTAGGCTTCAAAATATTCGCCATCGATGCAGTGTAGTAACAAAGCTATCCTAGAATATTTATATTCCAAAAAAAAAAAAAAAAAAAAAAAAAAAAACAAAAAAAACCTTTTTTTTATGGAAATATTTTGCACGGGTCGTACTCGGAAAACAATTTCGCCTTTATTACCAGTAGCATTGATTTCCTCTTCTTTAATGCATAAAAACCAGAACGATAGTAAGTCAAGTTTAATCTTATATTCGGTTTTTTGCAAACCCGACAGACACACAGAAGATATTTCGTTAGTTGGAAATTTTAAGTCCGATATCATCAATTTACTTACTGCCTGTTGACCCTCTAAGCAATTTTATAGTAGTTTGCGACCAAAGGGCAATATTTGGCTAATACTTTACTCGAATTTCTTCTCGAGGCAACGTGCACTTGGTTCACTCATTCTCAAGTTAACAAATTCAATAAATTTCTTAAAAAAAAAACTCTGGGTAGCATCACGAAAATTCAATAATGCATTGCATGAGAAGGCACTATTTGTGACTTGTATTACAAAAATAGTCTTTCACTAATTTGCTTATTCTCTTTTCTTTACAATGAATTTTCTACTCACTTTTTTTGGTTTTTGATGGTCCCACATGAACTCTGTTTTATGTTATGGCTTTTATTTCTTTGTTTTCTTTTATCAATTCTTTGATTTGTGCTCACATTTCATTTCTCTTCTTCTCCATATTATGACACTTTAATTTATTTTTGAATTTTTAATCCACATTTACAGCATACTTTTAGGCAAACCTTTTTATGAAATTGCTTTGCATACATTCAGTTGAATTTGAAAAAGTTAGCCTGGAGGAAAAGTTCTCCAGCACCGAGACATTGATCGATCTGTTAGCGAACTGCTTTAAGAGTAAACTGCCGCAACTATCATGTCATGTATCATGTCATTCCTACCAACTCCCTATGAAAGCCGGAAACGGGTCTTCTTCGAGATGTGTAACGATCACATGGCGTATTCAATTAATTTGCACACGCATTTCAAACTATCTGCACTACGTTTGAATTAATTAAGGAATTGATTTCGCCCTCCCGAATAGAAAAAAAGTTTGTCGTGAATTGGCAGGCAATTGCCTCTCCATGCTGCTGTCCCTGGCACAGCCTCTGCTAACCTTTTCGTTTTCCAATGGAAATCGAATCATTCTCTCTACTGCTTACCTTTCGTCAACGGGAACGTACAGTTTACAGAATCATTGCAGCTTTGTGCGCATGAGTAGCAGCCCACTAGATAATAATCGCGACTACTAAATCCACGTTTACGGGTTCAAATCTCAATGTGATTAAGGATTCTTGGTTGCGTACACAGTTGGTTGGTGGCGGCACGCAGGCCACACTCCATATCTTTTGCCCTTCCCCTGTTACACGTACACATGATATCCCTTAAGTCAGTGGTTGCCAAACTGTGGGGTGCGCCCCCATAGGTGGGCGCGATACTCTTGCAAGGGGGGCATGTAGCTGTTTCCAAAATATCATTTTCAAATACAAACCAAAAAAGTCAAATAGGCGTCAAAGAAGTGAACCAGCAGTGTACGTAATCCACAATCCTCGCAAAAAATCCCCCACAAAACATCCAATTCGTACTCTTCTTCGAATCGAAATATCTCGCTTTCGCGTTTGGAGCCGAGTACCGGTGGGCCGTGGAATCAAAAGATAAGCACTTACAACATCCCGGTTATTCCCGGTGCTTGCTCGCTTCACAAACTTCAGTGAACAGAAGCATCTGATTGTTTCGGTTTTCTCTCAGTTGCTATTTGATGTGGATGTGAATTTGTCTATAAGTGACTTAATCGGTGCGAAAATAATAATATAAGTGAGTGAAGTGAATTGGTGCTGAAATAATAGAGTTTCAGTGGATAGAACTTCGAAAAGCTTCGAAAAATTGTAACTTGAAATTTGATTTTTAGATAAATTAACGGGACGCAACAATTTGTTTTCTTAAGGGGGGGCGCATTAATTTTTTTTTTTTTAAAAAGGAGGCCCGCCGATACAAAAAGGTTGGAAACCACTGCGATAGAGTATAATTTCTAGTTTCGTTACGATGAAAGCGAGTGAAAACGTAATAAACTCTTTTACCGGTAAATTGATTTTGCATCTTCCCATAGGAGGGCTTCCCATATAAGGGCTTCCCATTCCCATTCCACAAGAGTACGTTTTTCATAAAACTTGTGTAAGATTTTTGATATTTTATGCCGCAAGTTGAATAAATGAATGAATAAATGTGTAGGGTATTTGATGGTATGTTAACACTTGTTTACTTGTACTTCACATTACTTTACGTTTGTATTTTATTTTAATTAAGTTAATGGTCATAGAATTATTCTTTTATTGCATTGACATTTCCTCTTAGTCTTCCGGACACATACATAGTTTAGAGCGGTTCGAGAAGGCTTTCTGGGTGCCTTTGCCTTCAGAGTTTTTTATATGTGATTGCGATTGTACAAAAAGGTTGGAAACGACTGCCTTAAGTGGTTGGTGATATTAGAAAAACAAAAAAAAAAATTATTCACCAGAAGTTCGGATTTCCTCTTGAAAACGTCAATTTATTATTAATTAGTTGTGTTCACGTTTAAAACTTCAGTTGATAACATCAATTTTTAAGCTTCTTCTACTAAAAGGTCTTTATGAACTTAACGGCTAATCGAAATTCGGAATTTCGGACGCAAAGGTGTTCGAGGTATTCGAGGAGTTTATTAAGCATATATTTTGACGTAATAGAAAAGAAGCACATTTTTGAAAGATTGCATAAGAATGGCAACACTGAAGCCATTCTCGGGCGGTGTCTTTAGTTTAAGGGAGATCGGCGGCAAGGAGCGTAAGTAGAGCAAAGTGGAGTCGACTTGAAGCTTAATTTTTTTTTTTTTAAGCAGCTTTCATGTTGACAGAGATGATAATGCTATAAAGGAAAAGATGTTGGCTTGGAAACGGTTAGCAATAAACGCTCAAAATCGATTGAAATACATTACCATAAACAACAGCAAACAGTTGCTAATTAACGAGAAATAAGGAAAAAAAAAACACACACACACAGTAAATAGAAACGTAACTAATCCATTTAAACGTGAATAAAGCATAAAACAGCACACACACACACACATAACATGTACGTACCGCTTTAAGGCTTATAGCAAATAGTAGCACTACGCACATAATTACAGGTGTAATAGCATAGCACAAAAGGAATCTGATATGAATAAATAAGAAAATGAAAAGCAATAGCAAAAGACTTAAGAATTCTGCAAAAGAAGTGCAAATTTTGTCGTAAACTTTGCAACGAGTTAGAAGTAGTTAAGTACGTAGAGACTGATGGAAATTGTTTTCTTTTTTTTTTTTTTAAGATTATTTAATATTATTTTAATTTCTTATCCGATGTCCAAACGCACCTTGAGTGCGTTTTTTTTTTAAGTCACGCCCACTACACTTTTTCAAGAGGGGTGTGGGGGAGGGGGGGTTGAACTTTTGCGGGAAGAGATGGCAACAACAAGTCATCGCAAACGACGGTGATTAACATAAACGATTAAAAAAACATAAAAATGTCATTTCAAAAAAACATTTTGTCTATGAATGCAAAATAATTGATTACTTATGGGTCCCCCATAATATAAATCAAGTTTAGTAAATTAGGTTTTTTCACGTGCAATAAGAATGAGCACTTAACGTGTTAATTAGAAAAAAAATTAATTAATTAATTATCGGCATTTTATTTATTTATTTATTTTTCTTTTTTAATTAAAACACTATGTGTAAACATAAGCTTAAATCCTTCGGCTTGCTTCGAAGTCTCCATTGCGGTTCATCACGAGTGTGTGTTTCCATCCATTGTGACATCGCGCAACATCGAGCATCGAGCACCCCTCATCTTTTATCGCCCACAAATTAACCGCCACACGAATTATGCGATTAATCTTCAATTATTATATTATTGTCATGTATAAAAATATAGCTACATAGTTATTTTGCCCAAGTATGAAAACTTATCAACAAACACATCTATTCACATATTATTATATTAACCCTACTTATAAAACGTATACATACATTGTATACTAAATAATTTGCTAATGTCCATCCATCCACACCATAAGTGTGCATGACATTCTATATAGACACATAGACATACATATGGTTAAACCACGTACTCAATCTATTTATCATTTCCCTATCTGCACGGTTTAGATGAGGGTCGTTTGTATTTGCATTAACAAACACTTGGTTTTAATACATAGGTAGCTATGTTTACTTTAGGCAAAGGGGACCAAACGGTACCTTTTCGTAGAAACGTTCATAATAATATTCAAGAAACTTGTGCACTCCTATATAATAATATAATTATGTAATGTACTAATATATTCACCCACTCATCAGTCATTACCGGATACTTAACATCTTCGTTGTTTCTCAGCATTTGTACTTTAGCAAGATATCAGAATAGCGTTTTTGGTTTTATTAAACACAGTCGACTGCTGTCTGTGCCAGTTACACCAACGTTTTGCGGTAGGAAGAAATGACACTTCATCGCTAAAAGTGGAAGTAGAAGTTGATCGATGCGTTCTTGTTTTGAGAATTTACGCCGAAAATTGTGAAAAATCATCGCATGGAAACTTTCACGAGTTAACTCTATTTTGTGTGTTGAGACACAATGTTCGGCGTGAAAAACACTCATGTGGATTGCATTCAAATTTCATCAATATTTGTTCACAAGGGGGGGGGGGGGTGGTGTACACTTCGTTCAACACATTTATTCATGCAGCGCATTTGTTAATAATATAAGCCATGCTAAAGAGGGGGGCTTGAAATATCGTCAGCGTCTCAAATTTGATCAAAATGTACCCAAAAATTGCAACCTGTAGATTGAACAAGAACAAGAAAGACTAAGCGGACAGATGGACAGACGGACAGATGGACAGACGGACAGACGGACAGACAAACTTAAAGGCTTATCTCTCTTCAATTCTTTAAGAGCCTTCCTTTTTTTTAAATATGGCCTAGGGGATGTCCTGTACACGTGTAAAAAGAAGTGGGGGAGTAGCGCTAAGCGCGTAGCCTAACGGGGTGTGTATGTCCGATCCGATAAATTGCACCAGCCTTTCGCGACTGCACACTTACTATAGCTAGTGTCGTCATCAAACCACACTAAGATTAGAAGCGACGAACATCACCGTCTTTTATATATATTTGCTGCTCCTATCTACTCGGCTATGCGGCAGCCGTACAATAAATAAATAAAAACGAAAAATTTGTTTTTTTGCGGCCTGTTACGCATGCAAACGCAAAGAAGGGGGAGAAGGGTGATTGTGAAAGTGAAATATGAAAAACAAAAGTAAATTGCCTTTTATAGGTTAAGGATGGGAAGTTAACAGGTACGCGATGGGGAATCGAGTGAGATTTATTTAAAATGGAAATTGGATTTCATTTAATTCGCTTAAAGAAATATTCAGCTTGCATTCCATCAATCCGGGGTCGTTGTAAAAAAAAAGGTTACGGTTTTATATATGAAAACACACTTGTCAGCTACGTTGCACATATAAAATAATTCATTTTCTCTTTGTTGTTGTTGTTGTCAGAAAATTGTGAAAAGATTGTGTGTTGGAAAAAAAAAGGCGCCTTCTATTGCATTGCATTGCATGAGTATATATATGTGCAATAAAAGTCGAGCAAAACCCTTATGTTTACAAAAAGGCGCACCTTTAACCAAACAGACAGAGATGGGAATACGAAGCGCTATTCAGAATTTCATCAAAATGACTCTTTGAGATGCATCGAAAGTAAACAAATCATAAATCATTCATTTATTTCGGATGTGTGTGTTCGAAAGAAAATTCAACGTATTTTATATAATTTATGATTTTACGGTAACAAGGATACTCAAAGAAAAGTTATTATTAGATTTATTTGTTTTTTTTTTTTTTTTTTTTTTTCTTTGCGGTTTCTCCATTTTTTCCGAAAGTTGCCTCAAGTTCAAGGTGAACTTTTCAAATTTTCTTTCGCATATTTTGTAACGTTAGGTTGCTCTTCGATTCATAATATGAGAACAAAGCGGGCAATATGATGGACGTAATGGATTCTTCTAATTTCCATCC
>KK502418.1:637907-666936 GCA_000688735.1 Glossina austeni | reverse complement strand
GAAAGTAAACAAATCATAAATCATTCATTTATTTCGGATGTGTGTGTTCGAAAGAAAATTTAACGTATTTTATATAATTTATGATTTTACGGTAACAAGGATACTCAAAGAAAAGTTATTATTAGATTTATTTTTATTTGTTTTTTTTTTTTTTTTTTTTTTTCATTCCTGCCATTGCTTTGGTTTTTTCCTTCGCCCCTTTGCCACTTTGCAAAATGTGCTCCCGCATATTTTGTAACGTTAGGTTGCTCTTCGATTCATAATATGAGAACAAAGCGGGCAATATGATGGACGTAATGGATTCTTCTAATTTCCATCCAATTAAAGGCTCCTTTCAATTGCATTTGCTTTGCTTACTTACGATAACTGAATTTGTTAAAATTGATCACTTATTCGGGCTTCGAAAACACGCCTTCGATTATGTTCACCATATCGTAATTATCGTTGCCTGCAAACGGGAGATCTCTTCCAACCCCTAAACCAACCCTATCCCTGAGGAAGGTGTTATTGTGTATTTTTGGTGGGATTGTTCTGGGGAGACAGTTACTGCTGACCTGTATTGTCAACAACTACAACGGTTACAGTCCGCACTCATAGAAAAAAGAGTTCAGCTTTAGTGAACAGAAAAGGTGTGATACTCCCACAAGATAATGCCCGTCCTCATGCAAGAGAAAATTAAGTAGTTAGACTGGGAACTTTCTCCTCCGCACCCTCCATACTCTCCAGACCTAGGACCGTCGGACTACCATTTGTTCAGCATTCATTCGAGCATTCATTACGAAATAAAAATTTGAATTTCTTATCCGTTATCCAAATGCACCTTCAGTGATATTTTAAGTCACGCCCACCCCACTTTCTCAAGAGGGGGGGGTTGAACTTTTGCGGGAAGAGATGGCAAAAAATCATCGCAAACGACGCTGATTAACATAAACGATTAAAAAAACATAAAAATGTCATTTCAAAAAAACATTTTGTCTATGAATGCAAAATAATTGATTAGTTATGGGTCCCCCTAATACATTTGCTTAGGAGAACGAATGTTTGGTTAAATGTCGTAAGAAGTAATTTGAACGATCAATTAAAAATTGGACTCTACGAGGAAACGGGATACCTGAGGGAATTTTTTCGTATATATATATATAGCGGAAACTGTCCACCGAAGATTATATTAACTGGTTTCTTAAGTGGATTAAATGAATTGATTGTTCTCGAGACGAAAATCAGAAATAAAAAGAAGAAGAAAAAGGCTGTCATGTTAACACTTGTTATGCAGTCGCTGCCAACGCATATCGGCATGTATTCGAAACAATTCGAAAAGATCTTGACTTTCAAATCACATATACATTCCTATATGTAAGAGAACGTAATTAAGATTTTACTGAATATTTGATTATTGATATCGTCATTAAATCGTGAGTTAGAGATGAAAATATATTGAAATGCGTTGCGTTGGCGTTTTTCACGCCCACCACGAGGGATGTGAACCTTGAGAGACGCGATAAAGTATATATATTCCCGATCGGGATGAAATTCTAAATTGATTAGGCCAGGTCTGTCCGTCCGTACAATATGTATGTCTGTGTGGTGTGTGTTGTTGACAAAATTTAAAAATAAAGATAAAATTGCAAGCTTTTGCAAGCAAGTTGGTATTAAAACTGGGCCAAATTGGTCAGAGTGCCCGTTCGCCGGCTTTTGCCCATCACTTAGAAATTATGAAAGATAGAAGGCCAAAAATTTCCCACAATTACTTTACGAAAAACTCTAGTATGTATGTGCAACGATTTTTTGTACAAATTCTCTTTCTTTCACTTTAATTAAATTCTCTTTCTTTCACTTTTCTATGGCTTTATCCCTATTATTAATCACAAGGCAAACAACACAGAATGCTTGCGACTATTTTGTGCATTCATCAACTGACGATAGATTATCTGCCCAAAAATGGGTTAATTCTAAAATGATCGGTATCGTAGGTACAGCGACAATGTGGATAAAATTTTTCTTAATAACACCAGCGAAGTGGGTTTGAAATAAAAGGACTTGCAGAGTAGAATCTGGATCGATAAGCTAATTATGTCAGTTCCAAACTAAACTAAATACCGCGAACACCGCGACCTAGTGGATTAATTTTTTTCGCTACAATACAAGCGACAAGCTGACTGAGTTAATTCTAAATTATTTATGCTAAGCGGCACGACAAGCGGTACATTAATCTTTCTCTCTGTTAACAGCATCCTTAAGCGAGGTAAAAGGTGAAAAAGATAGGTAAAGATTTTATCCCATTCACCTTTTTGTGACAATAAAGATTTCAATTGGGGCGGGTAGGCGCGATTCGATCCCAATCGAATACAATTTTCTTATTTGTTTAGATCTCTTAGAACGCTTGAATTATTATAAGAATAAATTTCGAATCTCGCTTGTGAAACTCGGTTTAGAAAATAAATTTTTAAGTTTAAAGTTTTTCGAAATCATTAAAATCTTGCCCTGAGATCAACTATGAGAGTCCTTTTGATTTCTGGTGTAAATTTTCGAAAATCAAAGAAATCGTTGAAAATGTCGTTTCGTAAATGGCATTACGGAAGATACTATGTGTATGTGTATGTGTCGGGCATACCTGAATAGGTGCATAGGTCGCGAGCATCAGCATTCGAGGGCTTAAATCACACCCTCGGCCTAAGTTCCAGTGAATGATCCAGTGAATGATAAAAGCATAACATTTACTCATTGAGCGTACACCCAGTAGATTGCGGCCACACCTTGTTTGCTGTGGCAATCAATGAATAATAATAGCATAAAAATAATTATTGAAAGGGAAAATGATCAGATCCGAACTCGACATTTGTTGAGTCACTCTCTTCGCCGTTCTCTTCATGAAGAGACCTATGAATGTCGCTCGCTTCAGTGTTCTATGCTCAAAAATATTTTACAATCAATGTACAAGAAAAGCTAGTTATGTTTGAATGTCGGCGCGAAAAAGGGCGGCAAAGTTTTTACCGTTAAATCTTATAATAGAATCATTTTAAGTGCAGATATAACGAAAATGAAATATTTTGCATAACTTTTGTTGCATCTGCATATTAATATTAAAATGTCTTTATATAAAAGTGAAGGGAAGAAGAATAGTCTTCTTCTTTTTTTTTTTGTTGTTGTTGTTTTAACTATTCGTTACCTATTCGTTAACATTGGCAATGCGCCGACTATATGCAGTTAAACGCATCCACTATATCATATTAAGTGTACCACACACAACACACACAACACACACAACACACACTTGCTTCATGTTTTTAGCTTTGTAAAATTTCAATACACACGTATGTAAATAAAATGACATTTATATGGTGAACAACCTTTGCATGTAGTATAAAATAATGAAATATACAACAACTGACAACCGCAAGTATGAGGATGTGACTCTGTAAACATATGCACAATAGTGTGCGGGCGTGTATAAATTGATTGTTATGTTTTAACCTCAAAATTTATGCATTTGCATAACATTTGTATTTCCATTCCCTTCTCTCAATATTCACCAATGAAGGCTGGCCGTATATTCATTTTGCCAAAACGGTTACCACACTCAAGTGTTAACACTTTTCAAGACTATACCTATACGTGATATGTATCTTCTTGATTAGTATGAAATTTCAAACCGATTCGAAACGACGTCCATCTGTCCGTATATTCATTTTGCCAAAACGCTTACCACACTCAAGTGTTAACACTTTTCAAGATTATACCTATACGTGATATGTATCTTCTTGATTAGTATGAAATTTTAAACCGATTCGAAACGACGTCCATCTGTCCGTATATTCATTTTGCCAAAACGCTTACCACACTCAAGTGTTAACACTTTTCAAGACTATACCTATACGTGATATGTATCTTCTTAATTAGTATGAAATTTTAAACCGATTCGAAACGACGTCCATCTGTCCGTATATTCATTTTGCCAAAACGGTTACCACACTCAAGTGTTAACACTTTTCAAGACTATACTATACGTGATATCTATCTTCTTGATTAGTATGAAATTTTAAACCGATTCGAAACGACGTCCATCTGTCCGTCGATGGATTTGCCCGGATAAACCCGGACACTTTTATTGGAAATTCTTGCACGCTAGTTGAGTTTGAATTGGGAACGAGTCAGTTTTCAAAATCAAAGAAAATCCGGACCTTTGATTACAGCAGATAAATATTGAACTAAATCGGAGAAAACTATAAGAATTTGTGAATGATTTTATTGTGCCTGTAGCAAAATGAAGCAAAAATCAATTAAACCCATTCAATATTATAGGGCATCAAAATTGCATTATTTTCGAGGTTTTTTTTTTGTTTTGTTTTTTTTAAGATAAAGGTAAAGGTGTATATATATATATATATATATATATATATATATATATAAATAAATACACTAATATATAATATATTTGGTTGCACGACAGTCGCAATCGAATTGCGTTCGTTCTATTCTATATAGAATTGCTCCAATTCGGCATATAGCTGTAGAAGTGATGTCAAGTTTTTGCTGCGTGAACAAGAAACTTGTGTTTACGGGTATGTTTCACAAAAGTGAACCCAAACTAAAAATGCCAAATGAGTTCTTGTCGATTTCTTTATGCAAATTCTTGAGGAAGAGCGGGAAAAAACCTCCCGTTAACGTACACATATATGTAGAAATGTAGAAACTTAGAAGGGAAGCTGCAGACGCGCGTTCATTTTTTTCGATTTTTGACGATGCTACGCCTTACGTTGTTGGCAAAAAATTGAAATTTCATTTTTTTCGATTATTGACGATGTTACGCCTTTCATTTTTGTCGATTTTTGACGTTTTTTTACGTTTTTGGTAAAAAATTAAAATTTCTTTTTTTTTGATTTTTGGCGATGTTACGCCTTTCATCGATCGTCAAACCAGCTGAAGTGTTCTGAACAGCGAACAGTTGAGTGAACGAATAATCGGGGCCGAGAAACTCAAACGAAATAACAATCAATCGTTTCAGTCGTCCAGTCAAACCGATATTGGGAATAAGTAAGACGGCGATCTCACTGTATTTTGTGTGTTTAACATTCGCTTATAAGATATGACATGATTTTGTCGATCAAAAGGCTTTCTTTAAACTAAGTTCTTTTTTTTTTTTTAAAAACAATCAAAAGCGCAAACGAAAATTCACAAGGAAGGTTTTTCGAAAGAAATCCTCTTGCAAAAATTATCGTAACCTTTACTTTTCTTCTTGTTTTTTTGTTGTTGTTTTTTTTTTAACATCTTTATAGAAATATTCATAACAAACAAAAAAACAAAACGAGTCGTTTAATAATTCATTGTTTCCCTAAAAACATATACATATTAGATGTTTGCAAAAGTATTGATCAGCGACTTCCACAGATGAAAATGATAAAGAAATAGGAAAATGCCACCGCTGTACATAACGGTTAAATGCGATGGTTTCAATGGATCTTCGTCTATATAAAATAACATTTTCGATTTATTCGGCGTGCGCCGACGCTAATCATGGATAGTTCAAAATTCTTCTTCTTCTTCTTTCCAATTCATTACTTTTATTGTTTATTTGAAGAAATCTGTGCTGTGAATGCGAGCAAATATGCTCAGAGGCGGTATGGTGATGCTACTCTATCGTATCCCAATTGAACGCGACACGAATTAACTGAAACGAAAACGCCATTTTTTGGCCACTTGTTGCAAGAATTCGTCAGTTGTTCAGGTTGCTACTCGGGTAAGAGAAGTTCTATCACACTCAGCGCACTCACCAGATACGGCGTCTAATACTGAGTACCATGGCTACGCTGGCACGCAGAACTGCAAAGTTGAAGAAGTGCAAAAATGGGTCATTTGGGGGGATCGCTGCCAAACCACATATAACTTCTTTCAAACACTTAATGTGTTCATTGAACGGATCATCAATAAGAAATAAAATTGAAGCGAGTCAGTAGGTCTTGAGCTTTTCTTTTTTTCTCTATTAATACATTTTTGAAATTTAATTATTTCCCTAATCAAACACTTATATATAATCCAATACCTTGAAATTGGGATTTGAGATCGACATCTCTTCGCATTCGAAACGTGAATCATACTCCCAGACCATTAAGCCTATTATTGATCATCGATCATGTGATAGCATATGTAGGTACATAAGGATTCGGTCAACGACGAATATAATTTTCTTTCTTTTTTTTTCTATATTATTTTAATATATTTTTTTCATTTTGAGGAAAGCAAAAGACACACGCAAACTGAGAGAGAATATAATTCAATTAATTTTAAGAGCATTTTCATATTTTCATATTTTTTATGCAAAGACTGAACTTTAATATCCTTTGAAAGGAATTTAATTTGCCTTTTAAGATATTTTTTCTCACACACATTCACACACAAGCAAACGTTCACATTTTTAGTTAACGCATATGCAACATTGTCTTCTTCTTTGGATCATTTCTTAAAACAGTGTTTCTTTAGTTTTTTCCATTTTGCTTTTTTCGTTTTTTCGATTTTCGTTTTTCCCTTTTTTCTTTCTTTCTCTTCCTTGCACATTGTCTGCGGCATAACGATTTACATGCACAATTATTAATGCGTATTGTTTGCAGTGACATTACTTGCTGTTATGCTTCACACCGAATGAAAGAATACCAAATGCCGCCAATGAACACTAACGCAGGATAGTGATGACACATGACATGATAATGAGAGACGATTTTCTCCATTGTAGTCAATGGTGTTTCTCTTGCAGCATTTTTACGTACTCGCTCGCCAATAAGAATGAAAGCTACGAAGAAAATAAATCATCTTTCCGCACTCCTTTATATGGCGAACTATTCAGATACAAAAAAAATTTCATTTTCTTTCAAAAAAATTCAAGTAATATTTTTTTTCTTTCTCCTCCGTCCGAGCGTTCACATCACATAGCAATTTGTTTTCGTTTTTTCTTAACACCAATCACCACTTATCCGTGCAGTGTCCCCTATACGTGCAACACTATGTCTATGGGTTAAGCAATAAGAAGAAACGAGAGCGAGATAGAATTTAAGAAAAGTCTGATAGGTAAGTATTAGGCCTATACCGGCCGACCTTGAACACACAAACTATGACCCATCGAACTGAGCATTGAACCCGAGTTGATGCCGACTCGATAATTGCGCTTCTTGAGTGCTTGGCTATGTCCTTATCGCATATCATTCATTTGTTATCCAATATGTGTCGGAGCTCTCCCTTCTCTCCCATTGGTATACAAGCCAAACATATGAGTTAGATGACGATCTCGGGCACTTGTCTTGTCTTTATCTACTTGATTCGGATTCGGATAGGTTTGCCTGATTTTCTTAACATATTTCTCAGTGCATACCTGTGTGTGTGTGTGTGTGTGTTCCGCAACACAAACACGTCTAAAGGGTTGCTGCGTATTTTTATGGAACCAAACAAAATCGCTGCGCTTAAATTGTGCGTTGTGCGTCGTGCGTTGTGAGTAATAAACTGAACGCATGATAAATAGAATGCATATGCGATTCGCCTGGAAGCTGTTTGATCATACACTAGGTTGCACTAGGTGTGACGTTATGATGATGCTATGGCAATAAGTTTTCTGCAAAGAAATTATGCGTTTACCTGTGTTTGTGTGTGCACTCTTAATAAGGATAACTATTCTATATATTATGTAATAGTGCAATGGCTTAACTGTTTCTGATCTATGGCAGTCGCATACCCACACACACGCATACATCGCTCTCTCTCGCTCTCTCTCTCTCCACCTCTTCTTGTGTGGTTAAGACGGCGCTTGTTTTCTTTAGTTCGTAGATTGTGTTTGCATCGGTTATTAGATGAGGTTATGTTCGCTTATTTACTCATGATTGTGTTTTTGTTTTTGTTGTCCGACCATTATTATTCGATTACCGGGTAATTAATTAAATCTGTCTCAAGCGTGTTTATTATACGGAATAAGCTCATCACAGACAAGACACTTTTTTGTCTTTTTGTGTAATTTAAATAGAAAGCAAGTGATATAAGACTGAAATTCTTTATGTTTCTTTTAAAAATTGATTTTATTTAGATGATCGCTTTGAATATTTTCTAAAAATTCCAGATACTGCTCACTTTTCCCCATAAATTAGCATTTATTTATTTCATCAATGAGCTAAAGGTTGATTTTGGTGGGTTAAGCTAATTATTTAACAAAATCCTGCAGAGTAAAGAGTTTAATGCTATTATAGCATCTGACCTTGAATAAATTCATTGCGTCACAATACATGCACGGCATGGTAGGATCTTATTATTGAAATCACATTTCGTCCAAGTTAAAATCGTCTAATTCATGCCGGAAAGAAATCAGTAGTCGTCGTCCCGTAACATTCTCTGTTCTGATTTCTGTTTTCAAATCCGATCCTTCTTTAGATTGTAAACCACACCACCAAGCTATTGCTAATCGCATAAGCATTTGAAGATCTGTAGATGTATACCCGCGCTTTCTCCAATGATTTTTATTCATTTACGGAGGTGCAGCACTGCAAATACTAATAACCAAAAATCCAAAAATTTAAAAAAAAAAAAAACAGAGTCTCGTTCAGTTTACGCCTCCACTGCGCAGTTCCGCTCCGACCGATTTGGGCCGTTTTCAATACCAATCTGCGTGCAGAAACTTGCAATGTTTCTTCTAAATTTAAAGTCGATATCTGCTGTATTGCGATCAGGAGAATGCCAACAACCCACAACATACAGACGGACAGACATGGCTAAATCAACTCAGAATTTTATGCTGATCAAGAATATATATATATATATATTATAAAGCGTCTCTGAAGCCTACAGTAGTGGGTAAAAAAAAATGCACTAACAAACTTCTTTGGAAACTACATTTGCTTGCAATGTTTCTTTTAAATTTAAAGTCGATATCTGCTGTATTGCGATCAGGANGCACTAACAAACTTCTTTGGAAACTACATTTGCTTGCAATGTTTCTTTTAAATTTAAAGTCGATATCTGCTGTATTGCGATCAGGAGAATGCCAACAACACACACCATACAGACGGACAGACATGGCTAAATCAACTCAGAATTTTATGCTGATCAAGAGTATGTATATATTTTATAAAGCGTCTCTGAAGCCTACAGTAGTGGGTAAAAAAAATGCACTAACAAACTTGTTTGGAAACTACATTTGCTTGCAATGTTTCTTCTAAATTTAAAGTCGATATCTGCTGTATTGCGACCAGGAGAATGCCAAAAACACACACCATACAGACGGACAGACATGGCTAAATCAACTCAGAATTTTATGCTGATCAAGAATATATGTATATATTTTATAAAGCGTCTCTGAAGCCTACAGTAGTGGGTAAAAAAAATGCACTAACAAACTTCTTTGGAAACTACATTTGTTTATTTAAAAGGTTATCATTCTATTCTAATTTTCTTTCTGTCTGAAAAGAGATGTCAAAATAAGCCTTTTGTTTAAACTTTTGCAGTGGTCTACTCTTCTAAATAAACCTTAATTGTCTTCCGTTAATTATCTTTTTTGACTATATTCATAGCCGCATTCTGAGCAACACATTATAGGGATGCGTTATATCAAAAGGTATGGGAAAGCATTACATTTACGCCTAAGTATGCCTAACCCCTAAAGGTATGCAACAAAGACATTTCTACCGATTTAGAATTGATTTAAGCTCTTCCGTCTCTTAGTTAGTAAAAGTTAGTCCATCTGAAAATAAAGTCGATAAATCGATCAATATAATGAAAGGTAGATCTATCTAAAGGAAGGTCTAGTTCTCTGAGGCGTTGCGTATATCCCAACAAACGAAAAATAGAATTTTTTTTTATAGGTTTTTCTTCAGAATTTCAGTGCTTTGCGTCATGTCATAATGGATTAGCTTTCAATTATGACATTCGGCTTTCGGTCGTCGTGTTTTAATGATGGCGACAACTCAACATATTCATGCCATTGTGCAAAATTTTCTAAGTTCGTTTAAGTCGTCACAATATATGGAAGAAATTGTTGTAATTAATTCCAACTTTGCTTCCACGCAATTACATTTCATGTGATCAAGCATACGAGCACTTTGCCATGTTAAGAGACTTGCTTTTAAATTCTGCAAACGTCGCGTCAATTCAATTCAATTGTTCTTCGGGAAACTAAATATGGTTTTCTTTTGTTCATCACTTTTACCTTTTCACCTTAAGTGGTAATAAATGTATAAGTTCGAAGTTATGCATATATATTAGGGCTACCCATAAGTAATCAATTATTTTTGAAAGATACCATTTCTCATTAGTCATAGAAAAAAGAGTAGCTTTAGTGAACAGAAAAGGTGTGATACTCCCCCAATATAATGCCCAACCTCATGCAAGAGAAAATTAAGCAGTTGGGCTGGGGAACGTTCTACCGCACCCTGCATACTCTCCAGACCTAGCAACGTCGGACTACCATCTGTTCAGGTCACTGGAGCATTCATTACGAAATAAAAATTTGAATTTCTTAGCCGATGTCCAAACGCACCTTGAGTGATATTTTAAGTCACGCCCACCCCACTTTCTCAAGAGGGGGGAGGGGGGGGGGGTTGAACTTTTGCGGGAAGAGATGGCAACAAGTCATCGTAAACAACGGTGTCATTTCAAAAAGATATTTTATCTATGAATGCAAAATAATTGATTACTTATGGGTCCCCCTAATATAGAAAGTTTTACTTTTGATCTTATGTAGCTCTCATATCATAACTTTTAATTAAAGGACATTTGATACTGTCCCCTTTGTGCTAATGTTTTAGACAACAGCAGCACGTAGAACAACAACAACAAACAATTCGTTACGAATATTAAGAAGAAGTTGAAAAGAAAAAAAAGCCCAAAAAAAATCTTTGTTATTGTTTCAATTTGTTACAAAACAATTTGTAGTTTTTCTTCTGTTGCGTACGTACGTACGTACATAAGGCATCATTTTGCACATACGTACTTTATTTAAAGTTTTTTTTTTTTTTTTTTTTTTTTTTTTTTTTTTTTTTTTTTTTTTTTTTTTTTTTTTTTTTTTTTTTTTTTTTTTGAGAGGCTTTTCATATATACATATATATATATATATATATATATATATATATAGGCAGGCGGCTTTACATGCATGACAGCTTTTGTTTTCTTATTTTGAACAAAAACAAAAACATGTTTATTTATTCATGTTCGTTTATTTCATCCCATTTAAAATTGTAAAGCAATCAACTTACGTGCTACACGAACTGCTGCTGCTGCTTGATTGTTGAATTCAAGTACAGTGTTTGTTATGAACAATGCTTTAAGAAACTTTTATTTATTTATTTATTTATTTCAAAATTTTAAAAGCTATATGAGCCAACTGTAAAGCCAACCATTTTGTGGTTTGGTTCTTACGTGAAACTCGGTGGGATAGCACTGTACTGCAGCTTCCTTCTTATCGGCCTTCTAATTGATCATTAAAATCTGATATAAGATAACCCGAACATATTATATAGTCGAGCAAAGTCGACCATTAAATTGTGTACACACTTACTTATCTGCCTCTAACTAAGAGGGGCCTAATGTTCATGAGCAGCATCCTGCGGGATAAGATTCGAAGAATACACCTACGTGATCCAAACTTGATGGAATTCATTTCTATATCAAATTCGTATTAGGAGCTACACATCATCACAATATCTTAACAAATAGACTTTCGATTTCTTTTTTGCAACTTTTATATGGGGATGGGGTACAAGAAAGAGACGGACTTGATCAAAATTTTATAAACTCATTTTATATGTCAAACTACTATTAGTTACAGGCCTGCTCTCACACGCGAAATATTGAAATTTCGACTATTTTCCTATATTAACCGTTTGAGTCCTAGACGGTTTTGCAAAAGAAAACACTGTCGAAGAATCCCAGGGGGCGCGATCATCTTGAGAAAACCCAGATAGTTTTGAAAAATCTAAACAGCGCGATCGCGCTGCTTGGAATTCTTCGACAGTGTTTTTTCAAAAGTGTCTGAGTGCGCTCGACATGAAATCTGAACAGCGCGATCAGCGCTGCTTGGAATTCTTCGACAGTGTTTTTTCAAAAGTGTCTGGGTGCGCTCGACATGAAATCTAAACAGCGCGATCAGCGCTGCTTGGAATTCTTCGACAGTGTTTTTTCAAAAGTGTCTGGGTGTGCTCGACATGAAATGTGAACAGCGCGATCGCACTGCTTGGAATTCTTCGAGAGTGTTTTTTCAAAAGTGTCTGGGTGTGCTCGACATGAAATGTGAACAGCGCGATCGCACTGCTTGGAATTCTTCGACAGTGTTTTTTCAAAAGTGTCTGGGTGCGCTCGACATGAAATCTAAACAGCGCGATCAGCGCTGCTTGGTACTCAAACGCTTAAAACGTAGTTTTCATAGAGATGAAGTCGATTGAAAACATGAAATACTCTTACTGGGCGATTTTTGTAAAATAAATTTTGGAACTTTTAATTGATAAACTGTTTCAGTCGTCCGACAGGTTCCGACAGGTCTGTGCGTCAAATTTCATCAAACTATCCTAAAAAAAATTGTTATTTGTATGTGCAGCATAAAAATAAATGAGTAGACATCAGACAGAAAGATGGACAGAAACGTGTAGAAAGTGTTTCTGAGTCGATCCTACGATTCTTCTGGGTTTTACAAGCATCCGCACAGAGTTGACTTTTTTTTTCGCCTGTAGCATAAGTGATGTGAATTATAGTCGCTTATGTTTAACTTATAGTGTACAGAGATTATTAATTTTTTTTTAATTAAAATTAATAAAGATATTTAAATATTATTAATTAATTAGAGCATTTCATAAAGTTATTGAATGCTTTCGCATCACAGAGTAATAAAATAGCCCGCGAGTCAACACAAACAAACTTATCGATGCGCATTTTTTTTTTTTTAAATCCTAATAATAATTGCGATAAACGCGTTTAAGCTTTGCGGTCGCTTTCTATCTATTGCATTAATTTTTATAATTAACACTTGGCTACTAATGGCTACTAGTACTTTATAGTTATATACCCTACGCCAGTTGTGACACACACGTGTATTAAAAATATTTGAGATAAGAGAGAGAGAGAGAGGGATAAGAGAGAGAAATATTGAGATAAGAGATTATCAAACTTCTCTGTCTGTCTGTCTGTCTGTCAGTCTTGTCTTCGCCCACGGGCGAACACTACTCAAAATGGTTCGGATGCGATTGTTTCGTTGTTTATCGTTGATCGCAGTCTTTTTACTTGTCTTGTAATTAGTAAAATGGAAGATTAGAGCATTGATAAAAATGTTGAATGTCTGTCCTAAGATCTTCCAGAGGAATGCATTATGCCGCCATGCTAACCTTACATATTTACCATTAATTTAAATTTAAAATTTATTTTTTTTAATATTTCATAAAGTAAACTAAAGCTCCCTTTGCTTAATTTTTTTGTTTTTTTTTTTTTGTGTGGTTTTAAAGTGCATCGGAATAATTGCTTTAGTTTCGAATGATCGGTGTTTGGGCAAAAAATTCAGATCAAGAGATTTTAATGAAAATTTCCCTAAAACTATATGACAATCAAATTATTAAAAATATAGTGGAATAGAAATGTGTTTTGATAACTTTACGGCCATTTCTTGTAAACTTCATCTTCTCTCATGGGCATCGATTGCGTTCTGCATGTATGAGCCGCGTTTAAAATCAGCAAATCTTTTGACGGAGCAATGTTCCCATAACAAGTTTCCAAGTCCAATGCTAATTTTTGAACAGTGTTTTCTTCTATCGAGAAGAAAAGTTTGTTTAACACACACAAACTTTGAATAGCGTCAACAAAATCATCGCAAATCACAAACTAGTGCTAGGAATGACATGAAACTTTAGTAGGCTTCGTTTGTATTTTGCACAATTTTCTCTTTTGAAGATCGCATTGATTGCTCAATGCTGCAAATTATAGAATTATGTGTTAAGGTGATTCTGATTCTGATTTTTATACCTTACACCACTGGTGGTACAAGAGTATATTAAGTTCGTACGGATTTATGCAACACGCAAAAGGGCTTAAGAAGGACCCGCCTTTTGTTATACCCATCGATTTAGAATTATTTTCCAAATCAATCCAAGCATGTATGTCCATCTGTCTGTCTTTCCGTTCAATCTGTCTGTCCATGAAAATTTGTATTCACGAAATTTTGGTGCACTGATGTGTTTTGACGCAAAGACGAACGCTATTGAAAGTGATTTGGAGCGGTCCACTTTTTCGACCACTCCGCGTATAACGGTGTACTTTGAAAAGTCCTTATATGGAAATAATAGCATATTTTTAAAATATCTCGACAAAAGTGGCTAAGTAACGGTAGTTCGACATTTAAAATTGGTACGAAAACTTTGGGCCGGCTGTGGCAATTTTTTGAACCCCCTCTCATATAACGAGAATTGTTCATAGCTCATACGATAAAAATCGGATCATAATAATAATTTAGGATCAAAAAAAAATTCATTTTACCAAATGTGAACCAGCCGCGTCTATTTTTGTATCCTACCTTATGTAAGGGTTTTTAGGAACATTTTTTTTTTTTTTTTTAGAACAGAAAAGTTCAAGGCTTAATATGTTATGATGAAAATTGATCCATAATAGTGGTTTGATACAAAAATTAATTATAATCTCTTGGACCACCATGCTTACGGAAAGTACGCCTTTATTTGCAGAGATGTCCAATTTTTAATATGCAGGTCCATCATTGAAAGTTCATATAAAAAGAGAATTTAATTTTTGTGAGGCGTGCGCTCTTCCGTTCTCTCTGCTCTTTTAAAGCACACCTTTCTTTTCAATTTCAATCCGAAGCAAAAAAAAAAAAACGCCGGAAGGGAATCTGTTTCTAAAGAAGCTTAGAATGTATTCAAAACGTTAATTAATTTGTGGTGTGTGGTGCTTAAGCACACTTGCTTATAATTAAAACGAAAAATATTATGTTGTGGGATGTATTTTGATCCTGCAGCTTTAAAACAATTGGACCATCTACGCCAAGTCTATAAGCAACAAAGCGGTAAGAATACTTCGCTCCTTGAGTGCACTCAATGACCTTTCTAGGAAAATCTATTTCTTTGCATTCAGCCTAAGTTCGTTTGTCAAAATCAAAAATGCGTTTGACAAGCCATAGTAAGTAAATGTTTCTTGTTAATCAGAAAGGAAGAGTAAGAGAGAGAGAAAGAGTAAGAGAGAGAGAGAGAGAGAGAGAGAGAGAGAGAGAGAGGGAGAGAGAGAATGTGTATGGGTTTGTATGCATCATATGCATCTGTTAAAATTCATTTAAGGACCAATTTTTATGAAATCCTTGCAGAAAATGAAGACAGAAACAGCCTTATCCTGAGCACACGCACTGAAACACCACTAATCATATGTTCCTGCCAAAAAAAAACAGTAAAATCGGTTTTCTTCTTATCTTTTAGTACATTATTCGTATTCTGCTGTTTAAGCATAAGTTTGTAGATTAGTCAGAACATGACAGATTTGTGGTCTACGCTTGAGCGGGTCAGTAAGCATTCTTATAGCATTAGCAGAGAGCATTGTAACAGTGTGAAGAGAACATATTTTAAAAATTGAAAGAAAATATAAAAAGAAAGGAAGAAAAAAATAATTCCAAAATTTTTATGCCATTTTTGTGGAAAACAAGCAAAGGTAGGCGTTTGAAACCACTTGTTTATACCCATTGCGGAAAGGAAGGAAGTTTCAAAGACCCTACAAAATATATATATGTTCTTGCATTACTTTTTGAAACCAATTAAAGCATGTTCATCGGTCTGTCTGTCTGTCTGTCTGTCTGTCTGTCTGTCAGTCTGTCTGTCTGTCTGTCTGTGATAGACATTCTGCTGACTGGAAAAATGTAAGTATTGGCTCCACACTTGACACAACGATTAGAAGTGCTTGCGCGCAAGTCGACATTTAAATTAAGTCGCATCAGTGAAATGCCATGCCCTCAGTACAACATAAATTGACATCATCAGTTTTTAAAAATACAAAAAATTTGGTTTTTTGCTCGTTACTTATAAATCACAAGAGATAAAACGACGATAAAAACTTACAATTATATCACGAGAATGGTCCCGTTAGCAATTGTACACAAATCGAAATGATAAGAAGAACGAGAAGCGGAGACAACAATTAATTTGATGACCGTTGACAGATGAGAATGCCAGAATTAGTCTAAACTTTTGAACCTATTATATGTATTCGTAGTTGTTGGTCACAAGTCGACTTTAATAAGTTGGAAAATTATATTCGGCGATGACCGAATCTTTTACTCCTATCACTGTTATCCTAAAAAAGACAAAAAATGTAAAAGAATAACGGTTTCAAGCCCTACAATATGCAGTGCGAGTGCTTGTGTGAAGCCTGGTTGACCTTAACGTTTTAAAGTCCGTTTTCCCTTAGAACTCTATTCAAAAATCAGTTGCAAAGCTCATCAGCGTTTACTATACTATAGTAAAGAACCGAAATCGACGGTAAGTAAAAATGAAATTAAAAATGAAAAATGAAATGGTCGTCACCCTGGATGAAAAGGGTGGAAATATTCCACCATATTGGCAAACGTATAAAAAAAAAAAACATATTCTTGACGCAATATCAGTAACAAAGATTAAAAAACGCTATCGAGCCGGCATAAACTGGCATAAACTTATATACAAATTATAAATTCATAAATATTGTTGTTTGGTACGAAAATGTCTTCTTAAATATTGTTGTTTGGTATGAAAATGTCTTCTGGACATTATTGGAAAAATTGTATGAGGATTGAATGTAAAAAGTGTCTGAAGTTAGTTCTCAGGTACAGGTGTCTTCTTGTCTAGTCTTGAAAATAAGTTATGACCGCGTCTTAGGACAAAACTTATCGAAGCAATTATTGTTGAACTCCGCTCTTTTACACTTTATTAGCAGGGAAAGAATTTTTAAGAAATGTTTTTTAGCTTTGTTTAGAGAAGAATTGCTTGTGCCCACCATTGAGCAAAACGATTTGCTCCATAGAAGAAATTGTATAAATAAAATACAATATATTGTTCATTATTATTTCAAATTGGTTAGGAAATATCCGTCTCTCTGTCCAGCCTTCTGTTGATTTCCGTTAACCTTACAAGTGCCAGAAACCGTATAGAAAATTGAAAATTGATTGATTTTCTCTGAGACGAAGGCGATGTGTGCGTGTGTGTGTGTGTGTGTGTGTTTGATAAGAGATTATAGCTCTCAGGCTATTGCCGTTATTAAGATACGAATATCAGGTGCATATAGCAGACGTGTAAGACAAAAAACACAACTGCGAGGCTCGTTGTTAACAAATCTTGCGAATTGTCCTGAGATGGCCTTGATACGCTGGATTGCTACGACGAATGACTAACTATAAGTTTCTCAAACAATCTCATTTCAAAGTGTCCGTGATGTAAAAGACAAGGTAATCAAACATACATATATACCTTCCAGAGATAATTGGAGCATTGCATAAAAGTTTGTAGAAAGATTTACTTTAAAATAATTAAAATTGCTTTTCCATCTTCGACGCACAATTCTCCAAATTTATGCTATTCGAAGAAATTCTTCTCGAATTGCAATTTAAAGTGATTTCTATTTCATTGAAGAGAGAGAGAGAGAGAGTAGTTTCTTTTCTTTACAATATGTGCAAGTATGTGTGCATTATTTGTGCATTGTGCAAATGTTAATGCATTTGCATGCAATAAAAGCTGACTTAAGCCACCTTATGTGGCTTTGAGTGCTACGAACTACTGGTCAAATATAAGAATTTTTAAAATATTCATTTAATTCAGATTATGATTAAGTTTTAAAGCCGAAAAGCGTTTATCGTAATTGCATTTCTTGTTGAATAAACAACAACTGTACAAACATTAAAAGTGCTTCTTGGAAAGTTGAACTTTATTTACGTTTTGGATTTCCTTTAGATTTCTACTTTAATAACTAACTGCAATAATAGAATTGCTTTTTATCACTTTTTTCTTTTTTTTTTTCTTTTTTTTTTTTTCTTTGCCTTTTTTTTGTCATTTGTGCTTATGTTTCTCTTATTGCTGTTCATTTCGTTTTCTCTATTTATTCCAGCTCCGAAGGGACAAATAATACGTTTGGATTTCCGCAATTCATTTCACATAGAATACAAGGAGGAGTGTAAATTTGATTTTTTAGAGGTGTGTATGTACTGGTAAAGCATAAGTAAGTGACCGTAAAACAACTAAAAATATCAAATGTTTGCTTAGCCGCAATAGCTCTTTATATTAAACCTTTTATTCATGGCCACAAATTTTTTTTTTTTTTTTTTTTTTTTTTTTTTTTTTATGTATATGTATATGTATGTGTATGTGCATGTGTAAAGGGGAAAGAAAATAAGCAAAGAAAAAAAAAAAAAAAAAATTTTATTTGATTTGGCTACAAATCTCTTGATACCCATTATCCATTTAGTTATAGACAAGGCCCACATTCTCTTCTCTTCTAGTGGGCCTTTGATATATACGTTGAAAGCTTAATTTTTTTTTTTTTTTTTTTTTTTTTTGCTCTCTGCATTTTTCATTAATTAAGCAGACGGGACGGATTGTTAACAAAAAACTGGAGAATATATTTATTCATCATCATATTCATCAGAATACGGGTTTCGATGCGCCAAATGAATTCCTAACCTTGCTGTAAACATGTATGTGTAGTTACTTACATGTATTTTATGCGTGCTTCCTGAAAAAATTGTGTAAAATTATTTTCGAAAACTCTTTACATTAAAACTATTTGTTAAAGGCTAAGAGACCAGACCGTAAGCTTTAGCATAGCATCGCAATCAAATTTTGCCCACAACACAATTTATTGTTTATTTATTATTGCAAATCCTGTCGCTAGAATCTCAATCATAATGATAATCAAAGGAAGTCCACAGGTACAGTCAACATATTGACCCTTAAGTAAGGACGAACAAGTAGATTGTCCTGGCGAATGTCAGGGAATCGTTAATTGCAGCCACAAAGCACACGACACAAAAACAAGTCCTTTGTCCTTTTTGTTGTCGATGGTACGTTAGTTTTTCTTCTACACGTTTGCGGTCAAATGAAACTCATTCTTATACCCGTCACCGAAAGCGGGGGGGGGGTATATATTTATTTTGTGAAAACCTTTGCAACTCCCAAAAAGGATATTTCGCAGACTCCACAAAGTATTTATGTTCTTGATTAGCGCCAAATTGTGAATCGAGTGATGTTTGTTGTACACATTCCCCGGGCAGAAATGAAGCCAACAACTCCAAATCTGACATAGTGAAAAGGGGCCAAATCGGTCGAGGGTCATGCCCACAGTATCATGTAAACTGAGAACACCTACAACAATTCAAAAGCAACAACAAATTTAGTTTTTTACTCGTCACTCAGACATAGCAATGCAAAAATAGAATAATTCGGCCACGCCTACCAAATTTTATGGTGTGCCAGAGCATCATTCTTTCTCCAAAACCTTTATAAGGCAATAAAGCAAAGTTTAACAACCCCATAGTGTATGTCCGTTTGTCCATCTCTCCATCTGTCTATCGGTCCAATTATGTAGAATTTATGGCAAGCATGATATGATGATATGACATAATACAAATCCATCAAGGCGACACGCCTGTAATGTCCACACGTCTATGCAAGAAAAACTGTGAACACCGCTGCTTTCCATATAAGCTCTCACTTTGATTCTGAAAAGAGAAAAACCGCGTCCACCCACCACTGCAGAGTATGAAAATTTACGTCTTCTCTTTCCTATTTTGTTTTGTTCGTTCACGACCGAATATAATTTTCTTAATCGATTAATTTTGGCTTCTTAATCGGTTAAGCAATGCACGCTCCAAATTTTGACTTACTCTTTGACCCTATTCTTGCGGTTATGGAACTATTGTAAAAACATGGGTCAAATTGAGAAAAGTTTCAGTGTTCCGAAGCCACCTGGAGCCATTTGATTTTATTAATAATAACATTATCTTGCGTTAAATATTTCTCTCAACGCTAGTAGAACCAGGCGGTGAAGGAAAAAGCAGGAAAACAGGAACATACGTTTCAAGATGCTTGCTTGCTTGCTTGCTCGCCACGCATAAATGCGTTTCTATTTTATCTGGTGTGCAATCGAATTGATAAGAATGAAAAAGAGATTAAGATATTAAATCAATCGTAAATATGTCAGCTTTTACTTGTCTATCCGGAAAACTTCTTGCAGACAACCAGCAATGCTCTAACTGAACCTACTTTCTTCCACACGCAAATGCTTGGGATTAATTTAATATAGTTTCCTCGACAGTTGGAAATATGAAACAGTATATGACAGTATATAGAACAGTAACCACATTTCATGTCCTTTCCTTTGTTATTTATGAAGTGCTTTAAATAAAAACAAGTAAGAAAATTGTATGCGGGCGTGACTGAATCCTTTATACCCATCCCCGTGAACTTATAAGAGATTGAGGAAAAAGGAAAAAAATATAAATTCGCATACTCTATAATATTGGGTGGGCGTGGTTGATTTTTTTCTATTTCTGTAGAATAATTTTGTGGAAATTTTTATCGCTTATGAGCAACGAGCACAAGACACGGCAAGCATAGATGTTCTCAAGTTTGGTTGCATAAATGTGTAGGCGTCGTTGTAGGCGTGTTCTTTGATCTAATCGGGCCGTTTTCGAAGTGTTTTGCATATTTATAGGCGTTATCTCCTTCTTTGCGAAAGGAAGAATGCTGTTGGACAGGCGGATAGATGGGAGAACGGAGATGCATAGGTGCTAAAAGTTTATATACTTTATAGAGATGTTTTGACGCTTGCTTCTGCAGATTATTCCGCCATCTTTTTCTTCCCAATTTTGTACAGATACTACTAAAATTTCCGAGATTTGTCTGCTGTTGTCTATGAGTAACAAGCAAAAAAACCAAACTGTTGTTCCTTTTGACGAACAGACAGCTTACCTGATACCGTAGGCGTGTCCTTCAATGCCAACCAGCAAGCACGGACTTTGAATATATTTTTTGCAAAAATTTCAAGTCGATAGCTTCATTTTTGCGGCCAGAAGGACAGATGGACAGACCGACCTGCTTAAATCGATTCAGAATATACTTTGTGAGGCCGTTGCAAACATTTCGACAAAATGAATATACCTCTCATTCTTCGGTGATGGATATAAAAGTTAATTCGAAATAATAAGTTTTTGCCACATAATTGCTTTCAAGTGTTTTGAACAATTTTCTTATGTCAAATCAAGTGAGATCACATTAAACTTACTGTACTTTTAGCGGGCAAAGAAAAATAAGAAACGGAAAAATATTCAATTTCACGGTACTTGCGACTTTCGCACATAATATATTCTTTCAATCGCAAGAAAAGAAAAGAAGAAAAGTGGCGGTGGTCAACGCAATGCGTGACACCACCACTAAGGACATTAAATAAGTGAATGAAAATAGTTTTAATCGGTTAACTGTGTGTCTATCTATCATCTCATCATCATGGGGAACGTGCATTTAAATTGCGGAGCAAAAATTTAGTAATGACGACTATAATCTAATATGAACTTAGGTTGTAATCAAGTAATTTGACTAAATAACACACACACACACACATTATTCTGGCAAACAAATGTTCATAACGAGAAAATTTTATAAAGAAACCCGACAAGGGCGGATGGACGGATCATAACATTTTTACTTTTTTCCTTACATTTACATATACGTCATATACAGTTGACTGGTAGACAGTTGACTGTAGCGGTCTTACGTTTTCAGTTCATTCCTTTACGCGTAACTATGAGAGTGAGTGTGATAGGAAGTTCATCGTCGTATTCTTTGCTACTTACATCACTATACACCATTTATTGTTTATTACTTTTTATTTTTTATTTCATCACTATAAAGGCGTACCATATCCCTCAGTCCAATCAATAAGTCATCGTGTAATAGAGTATTTTGGAGAATTATTTTGATAATTGAAACAAAGGAGTCAAACGGCACTTTTGTTGTTTGTTTAATGATTTGAGCAGGGGTTGACCAAGTTTTTACAAGTCTGGTAATGGCTTGCAAAAGGTGTAGGGAAACCTTCAATAATGTTGGTGTCGTCACAACAGAAGGCTTATTAGCAATAATTGTTACAATCTTCGACGCTTTCCCAAGATTCCAGAAGTCGACGAGTCGAGACGAAATTGCTTTGGACGACAGTTTTTTGAAAGACTTTTTTTTTTGGATTATTTTCAAAATATTTTTCCTATAATACCTTGTTTTGAATTCAATGACTTGACCACGTGTTGTTTTTATTTCTTCAGCTAACGCTATCTTATTTCCCCCTACATTAGCTTACTTACAAGGATTCTTTGGCTCTTAAATGATATCACGCTTTGTGTTAAGTAGTTAGGGAGGTTTTTTTATCAAGTCCGCACCTTGAGATTCAAGAGAATTTTATAGTCTATATATATATATTATATATAGTCTTCGGTGATCATTTCTCGTTCACCTTCGCGTTTAAGGTGCAATGGGTGTTAAGACGCCAAAGATTATAATTTATTATCTTATTATTGTACACATCCATCCCTCTATACATTGCATTATACATTTGGCTGTGTGTGCGTTCGCTTGCGTACGTGCGTGTATTTGAGTGTTTGAGTGTATGTGCATTTACATCCAAATCCATCAATTTAACATCATTATCATTATCATTATCATTATCATTGTCATTATCATTCCTATTATGTTTTCTGATGTATTTAACGTTTTTATGCGCATCATTGTTCTCGTTTGCTAAATAATTCAGATACGTGACGGACAATATGGTTTCTCAAATTTAATCGGCAAATATTGCGGCAGAACTTTTCCACCTGAGATAACATCGAAAGAGCGTTACTTATGGTTGCATTTTCATTCAGATGAAAGCATTGAATATCAAGGTTTCACGGCTGTCTACGAATTCATCGATCGGAATCGTGACGGTAAGTAAAGCAAATTTCCTGACCGCAAATTAATTAGTTAATGACAGAGAGAGAGAGAGAGAGAGAGACCGATATGATGGCTGCAAAACGCTTTCCTTTATATTTATTACATAAAAGTTTCTTTTTTTTTTTTTTTTTTCTTGAATGGATTCAAAATATCTTTAAGGTTTTCCTTCACGAATGTAGAAAAAATGTTCATAAAATCTTCGGAATAAGGTTCGTGAAGAGTTTAAATATTCGTAAAAGTTTTTTATATTTTCTGAGTAAAGCCTTATTTTTTTTTTTTTTTTTTTTTTTTTTTTATTCTTGAATGGATTCAAAATATCTTTAAGGCTTTCCTTCACGAATATAGAAAAAATGTTCATAAAATCTTCGGAATAAGGTTCGTGAAGAGTTTAAATATTCGTAAAAGTTTTTTATATTTTCTGAGCAAAGCCTTATTTATTTCAAGTGCTATTGTAATGTGTTGCAATGCTTTTGCAAAGAAGTTTTTTTTTTTAAATTTTTTATATTTTTCGAGATTCTTCGCAGGGCTTAACTTAACTTTCTCGTTTAAAAAAAAAAAAAAAGCAAAAGGGAATCAAGGATCAGACAAAATCAGTTTACCTTTGCTGATATATATTAGGGGGGACTCATAAGTAATCAATTATTTTCGCAAGATTTCTCCACCATTTCTCATTAGTCGTGCGGCAACCAGGTAACAAGTGTAAGCATACTTTTCTTTGGTGTTATTCTTCAACCAGTTAGTTGGTTGGTAATTTATTCCCAACAATATTTCCTATGAGACTCTTTTTCAGCCTTTCACCTAAAACAACAGAACGGATGGGAATTATTCCGCCCGCTTGTACGGACGGGCATGTAAATAGATTTGATCGATTAGTGGTTGTTGGTTGGAAGGAAGGAATATCCACCATCCATAGAGGCAGGTATCGTCCTTATCTTCGTTGTTTCATTTATAATATTGTTAAGAATTTCGTCTGATACCGTAATACGTACACTTTTCATTATTATATACAAGTTGAGCATAAAGTTAGTCGAACGGCAAATTGTGTATATCGCAATAAAATTTGCTTGGAAAGGAAAGGGCACGCAGTGCACGCAACTGTTAATAATATGACGTAATACGGATGTTAATTACATTGAACGAGAGGAAAATTGACTGCATATGTGACAGGATGGTTGGCTTTTTATTCAAATGTCTGCAACGCAGAGTAAAACAATATACAATTATATCAATACATCGGAGACGCAGTACAGAATATCTGTCTGCCGTTCGTCCTCCCCCCCCCCTTTAAAATACTATTTATACGAATTGTACGCAACTTGGAATTTTAAGTTAAGGCGTAAAATGTTCATTTTATGATAGGAGACTTAAATAACGCAAACTATTGAGAACTGGCCTTTAGTCCATACACTTATACAATTAATTACGAAATGTTGCGAAATTTTACGAAAATATGACTTCGATTACGTAGGATGTAGGAAGTTTTGTTGATCTATACATCGATTAGATGAATTTTTCCTTCTATCTTGCAATCAAGTATATTGGGGGGAAGGTGGGGAGGGGGGTGAATAAAACAATTTGAACACTGTGCTATATAGTATTGTCTTGTTGCGTTTTGTCAACATTGCTTCCGCATAAATAATGCCAAGCGTGTGCATTACACAGTTTACGTGTCAAGTCTCGTAAGTTATTTTATATGCTTTCTCCTGCGACGATAAAAGCATTTATTTAATCGCTGAAATGTGTCATTGAAAATGTCTTAGAATTCGCTCGGTTAGCGCGGTAGTTATAACCTTTCACGTTTCACATGGGACAGCATCCACGGAACATGAAAATGGAAATATCATCGGTGAAGAGTGATGATGGATGAAAACTAGAGTTAAAAATGATTGCTACAAGAGCAGGACAATGTTCCGTTGAACACTGTTCCGGCCCCCAAAAACTATTGCAATTATTTCAAATATCAATCTACGTATACGTCGACAAGGACGACGGCTAGAGGTCGAGAGATCGAATGGGACGTTTCGGATTTTGACAGATTTTCTCATACAAAAAAAAAAAAAAAAAAACAAACTCGACTCCAGTTCAGTTCAGCACTGTCAGTAAACATTCCCCAATTCGAATGCGTAACGATAGAGTAGTCTATACGTGACCATACGTGACAACCATATCGCCTTACAATTATGCATTAAACTGTCATATTAATGTGCTTTTTAAACTGCAGGAGGCTAAGGAGAATTTAAAAATCAACAATTTTAACCTTATGTCCTTGCGTTGTGACCACTAGTTGTACACTACCTTGGGCATAGTATATGAATATTATATAATAATAATAATATAAATAATAAAAGTCAAGTTTGTTTTATTGTAAACATTAAAATTTTTATTATTGCAATTTGCTCGTCGTCTGCTATTCATCAACGTATTTATGGACATATTTTTTTTTTTTTTTTTTGGCTTTTTTTCTATTTCTTTATGCAAAGCACCCAGCACTGATTTGAATTGTACAATTGAAAAGGACGGCTATGAGGGCTTCATTAACTCAACAGATGTGCCTCAAGAGATAAGGGAGACCGTCATACGTAATAAGATACCGTTAGATTGTATGTGGCGTATACAAGTGCAGGATAAATGGAAGGTAAAAATTCACTTGCACTTCACATTTTCAATTTTATCATCTCTCAGATATTTCTGTTTGGTTTGCATCACTTCTCTTCTCATCTCTTCTCTTCTCTTCTCTTCTTTATTGTAGATACAAGTGACATTTTTGAATTTCAAATTAAGTAAACCTAATGACTGCGAAGTAAATTTCCTCGATATTTTTCCTGAACAAACTGTTATGCCCATGAGGTAAGTTATGATGCCGTTTCCCGTATGAATACAATATTTTAACAAGAAATGAAAGAAATGAAAGAGATTTTCTCCCAAACAATTATTTTAAAAAGATGCACAGCTTCAACCTTTCGTTCCAAATGAAAAACACATTTCTGCCCTTATGTTTATCTACCGTTTCCATTAAAAAATGTCAATTACATTTTTCTTCTTACCTACTACTAGTAGTAGTATTAGTAGTACTAGTACTAGTACTAGTATTACTGATTGTATTGCTACTACTGGCACCACTGCTATCACTGCTGTCACATCATCCTGCCCTTTCCGCTTCTCTTCTTCTCTTATTACTATGATCATGATTTTATGTCAATCTTTATTATGCAAACCATCGAACATTGCTATCAACGTTATCATGTCATCGATATTACATGTCTAAAATTTACTTAAATTTTCGTCTTTATTTTTTTTATAATTTTGTTTTTTTTTTTTTTTTTTGTCGATGCGACTTTGACGATTGCCATTCCAACATAAATGATTGATGACATTTAACATTTGCATACGTTTAGTTATATTGTTAATGCATTGATAAAGAGAGAGAGAGAGAGAGAAAGAGAGAGAGAGATAGGGGAAGGGGAAGGCAAAAATTGATTGATTTGTAAGTAGAAGAAGAGTTGTAGTAATAGAATGATTGTTGGACAAGGGCGCTGTCAACCGCACATACCAAATTTGAATGAATGGAGTTTTCGGTTTAAGATATGCGTACAATTTTACAAACATCGATTTGAAAATAACATGATTTCACATAATCGACATTTGAACATTGTGCGTGTAAAAGGATTTCAAATCATAGAGCAGTTATGCACATTTTTTTATCTGCGACCATTAGCTTGATACACGTACATTGTAAACATTGCACAATTGTATCATTGTATCCAATAATAATAATAATAACAATAATAATAACAATAATTTGTAGTTTGATCGCTTATCGTTTTAACTCTTAGGGAAAATTTTGTAAAAAGTCTAAGTGAGAGAGAGTGAGAGAAAGAAAGAGAGGAAGAGACAGAAAGACCGACTATGTTTCTGACCTCCAGACTGAAATCCACCTTTCTTTATATCCATGTAATTTCGAATCGTTTGTAATCATCAAATCAATTTAAGATGATTGGCTTAACTCTCTGTCTGTCTGTCTGTCTGTCTGTCTGTCTGATGTCTGACCATATGTTTTTGTATTGAATTTATCAGTAAAATTGTTACGGCATTTTCACAGTATTTAAAAAAAAAAAATATTTAAACCTTTTTGGCCCATTAAAAATGGATTAGATCGGGATATGTTTTTACAAACTCTACCCATGTAATGAGATATTTTGAAGAAATTGCAATTTTCATAATTTCTTCGAATAATTTCGAATAGTATCTTGACATGGAAAATTTCGATCAGAAGCGTCGACTTTTTGAGCCGTCGGTCAAAAATAGAGAAATAAACCTTTGTATGGTAACAAGGTTTATAGTCAACTTTAGTTCACAATTCTTTATAATTTAAAGATAAAAAACTTACTATACCAGGTGTGGACTAAGTAGATCAATTTCTTAGGCTCCATCCTATAAAATGGTTGTTGTTATGAAAGGTGAGCCCTTTTACGCCAAGAGAGTGTAATTTTTAATATTTTATGGCAAAAAAGAAAAGGTGAAGAATTACGAAATCTTTAATAAGCAAAGCAAAGCAATTTTTATTAAATTTGAATTATGTCAGCTTACGTTGGGGCATCCTTCCCCTATAAAGTCTCCTAAGAAAAAAATATACTTTTATATGCAAACAAGATATCACTTTTTGGTCACTTTCATCACGAAAGTGTAGGGTATGTAATGGTCGGCTTTGCCCGACCTTTGCAATAATTTTACTTGTTACAAAAAAGCTTTCCTCTGCAATAATTATAAGCCCACTTTCCCGATCTCGAAAAAAAAAAAAAAAAAAAAACCAAATGGATTTTATTCCGCAAGCCACTTAAGCTATTGATGCTAATTGAATCCCTGTTAAACTGTAATTATTTTATTAATAATTTATAATAAATAACTTAAAAAAAAAGAAAATTTTTCTATTCGAACCTCTCAAGAGCAACCAAATTAATTATTAGCTAGAATTCACAATAAACAAAAAATTTTTAAATTGACGGACGCTATGAATCGGATAAAAACAATTGAGAAATTGAACTATCAGGCAGATGTGTATAGAATGACGGAATGTCCATATTATGTATTTAACGGGCGACAGACCAATCTATTCCACGGGATTCTAGTAGATACGTGTCGTACATGCAGTGAACAACAACGCGATTGGCAATCGCATCAATCAGTTTGTCTTCATATTCGACCTCCGCCACACTAGACGAGTGCGTAAGAACCGCGACTATCAAGTCACCGTTCGCGGGTTTCGAATCTCAAGTGCGGTAGAGTTCCCCTTCTCGTGTTACTCGTATTGAATGCTCAGTCGGGAAAACCATATAACGCTTAATCAGTTGGTCGCACATTTCACTAGACTGCGGCCCATCATCTTCCTACTTCTTTGTCTTGCCTTTTTTCTTTCTGACAGTGACCGTGTAAAACGAATACGGGACATCCCCTGACTGATGGTTGCTCATATTAAAAGAAAATGTATGGATAGCCCTTGGTATCGAATGCGTTCACTGTGCGTATGAACCGATATAAGAATTGATAAAAGAAAGCATATTTTTTTCTGTACATATTTCCAGCGAACTCTATTAAAACCGCTATTTTATGCGACATTTTTCTCCCGATCATTTTGCCCCATTTGTTTGGTGAAAGGCTTACGATATCATTATAGAGATTAGTGAGCAAAAAACTGAAACAAATGATTTTCACTGGCGGCGTTCTTGTGAATGCAAGAATCGCTTAATGCAGCGCTTATTTTCAAAATAAGGCGGAAACCAGGTCCACTTACAAGACAACTCACATTTCCAACATTCCAAAATCTTTACAAAATGATTACAACAACAACTGGGTGTCCACATCTATATATTGTCAGAGAAATAAATCCTAAATCTAAAGTCTTAAAGCACCTATGCATCTATGGGCTAACGGTTTTATTGAAAACTCTTGACGGCACTTGAGATTTGAACCCACGACATTAAATTGTTAGTTGAAAAACGCATGTATTTCAAATTTTTACTGATGCCTATCGTAAGGACTACGCTTTGAAATATAGATTTGTGATCAATATATATATATATATATATATATAT
>KK502418.1:614760-636067 GCA_000688735.1 Glossina austeni | reverse complement strand
TATATATATATATATATATATATATATATGCATATATATATATATATATGTGTTAGCAGTAAGTACTTTTACATGCTTGTATGTATGTGTGTGTGTGTGTGTGTGTGTTTATTTATTTATTGAAATGTAGTCGTGAATGTATGTATTTTGTAGTTTTCGGTTTACATTATCGACCAAATGCCAATGTTTGTTATTGCCGTCGCTGCTGCTACAATATCTGTTACTGATAAAAACCGATAACAAAAACCATTGCAATGGTGATGATGTTGGGAATGATGATGACTTTTAAAGGGCTGTTGATAACAATTGCGGACGACTTGACAGTGTTGCTGCTATTGTTCAAAAATTTGATAATTTTTCCTTTCTGCAAATAAATGCTTTGTTTGTTGTGTATGTTCTGTAAAAATTTTATCTTTCAGAAAAATGAAGAAGAGAGAAAAAGAGAGATAGAGTAGAGTCTGTGTGTTTTTTTTGCTAAATGGCAACAAATTTTGTCTGAGATTCATTTCATTGAAAGTGATTGTCTTTACATTTAGTTGCATATACGTGACTATTTTTTTGCCACACAGGTTGCTTAGAAGGTGAATACGATTGTGAGGATGCGACTTGCATAGACGGCGATCTACGTTGCAATGGACGAAGTAATTGTAAATTCCTCTGGGACGAGGAAGGTTGCAAGGTATGTGTTTATATATAGATAAGATTCCATACATATAGCTGGCATTACATGGCTTACACAGATTCTCATCCCCCCTCATACAACATAGTCTTCCGAATATAAAAATAGCAAAAAAAAAAAAAAAAAACAATAAATTTATTTATTTTTATTTTTATAGCAAAATGTGTGAATAAATTGTTGTTATTGTGTTGACGTTCGTTTGCGTTTAACAAAATGTCCAACAATTTATTCCAATTTGTATTTTCTTTAGTTGCCGCACTTCAATGATTTAAAAGAAACAAACAAACAAACAAACACTTCTTTCTATTCCGTTTTCTCTTCCCTTCGTTCTTATCTACTTGTCTACTCTCACTCTCTCTCTCTCTCTCTCTCTCTTTTCAATTTTGTATTTATTTCAATTCAGACGGGCACCGACGGCCAAAAGGAACACATGATTATTATTATCACAGTATTTGGTTTAATATTGGGCGGCATGGTGATAACATTCCTCGTGAATTGTATACGAAAAATAATGCACGATCAAAAGATAATACGGGTAAGTTTATGAGAATCATTTTTTTGTTTTTTTTTTTTTTTTTTTTTTGCATATCTTCTCTCATGAGAGTGTTGCATATGGTAGGTAGTGAGGAGAAACAATAGAATCCCGTAGAATAAAAAGCACATTTTTTTTTTGTTTTCCAATGAAGCTGCACCTACTGTGATAAGTTGGTGAATAAATTTGTTGTAAAATATTTAGCTGTTTATGTGTTAAGAAAATTGATTGTCTGCACACAAACTAAACTGTCGCTCGCAGAAAACGATTTCAACTTTAAAATATTATTTCGAAATTTTATTGCAGAACTCTACACTATTTCGTGTTCGCATAAATGTTTTACTTTTTCTCTTTAATTTAATTTACATTTCTATCAAATGCTCTAACGGTGGCTGCTTACTGTTCTTTTGCGGCCTTCTATCATCATTGCATCAAAAATTGACTGAATGCTATGCTGAGCATATACCGACTGACAATTCGGAGATATGTTTTAGTTGCATTCGTTACTTATGTACACATTTTATATGAATTCATCATATCCTATATATGTAAGGGATAAAAGAAAACTTTAAATTTCTCGATAAA
This sequence comes from Glossina austeni, assembly GCA_000688735.1. Lineage (NCBI taxonomy): Eukaryota > Metazoa > Arthropoda > Insecta > Diptera > Glossinidae > Glossina > Glossina austeni. Next base: position 634,271 of record KK502418.1, on the reverse strand, counting down.
AGTGGGGACATATTGGTTTTATTATCGCTTATATCGCATTTGTATATGTATTGCGAACAGATTTTAAAGGTTCAACATATCGATGGGTATTGTTTTCATGGCCTCGATCTACCTTTTAATCGATTTATTATATATATTTATGAATCAATTGTCAGCAAGAAGAGCCATTTCAACGAATAGTATATCACTTAATAAATTCATAGGATGAGATACAGATGTTCGATTACTATTAACGAATGAACATATGATTTGTAGATGGAATCGGTATGCACATGTAATGTGTGTTAACATTTCCTGGCATTCCGACCACTAGTTTACAACTATAGTTGCAGATGCAAGTGTGCATCTATGAACATCTAATCTAATCCTATGCACTTATTGAGTGATGTGTTATATTCAAGCAATAAAAATTTACATGTTTTTGTAGTCGTCCTAGGAATTTGAATCGATCACCATAAAGTGACTGAACTTAAACGCCCAACCTACGCATTTGATTGCTATTTCGTTAATAAACAATAGCCCTAAAAAAATAGATTCTCCCGGGAAGTGGCCCGAAAGCTGCCTTGCACTCTCATTGTAAGGTTCAGATGGTGCCAAAATGATGGAAAAAATAGCAGTTGACCTTGAGAAAAATCTTCAATAAAATGTCTTTCATTATCCATCACTTATACTAAGGCGTAGGCCAGAAGGCCACGAGATAGACCCACCTTTTTTAACACCGATCGAATTAGAATTCTGAATTTCTGAATCCATCTAAGCTTGTCTGTCGGTCTTGTTTTTGTATATTCAATGGATACTACAATTTTTTGCCCTAAGAGCGAACACTAGGGAAAATGGTTCCGATCGGACCACTTCTTTGGGGACTTCCAATATAACGCCTAATTTCGAAGAAGTTATTTTACGAATTGTAGGGGTATGTAGGGTATCTAACGACGAGCCTTAGCCCGCAATAGTGCTTTTACTTATTATATTCTACACTATTTGCAGTACAAGAGTATGCTAAGTTTGTGCGAATGTATGCAACATCTAGAAAAGACTTGAGTTACACGCACTTTTTATTGTACCGATCGATCGAAAGTGACTCTGCCTGGTCTGGCTGTTTACTATTCTCGTGTTCAACATAATGGGCTCTTTAGCCAATGAAGGATGCGGTCGAGAAGTATCTGAACTTCTGCCGGTATAATTTCGAGCTAGAAGCTAACTACTTGAGAAGTGTTCGTTTCGTATAATCGGATCTAATAGAGAGCAATCTCGCGAAAACCCGTATTTTGAGACGTGTTATAGTGAAAAACCGTAGACTGAGGACATTTGAATAGACTGGCCAATTAGTTCCAATAATAGCGTTGCCATTGTAGAAAACTAAATTTTTTTTTTTTTTGGGCTATAATGCAAGTCGGTGACCGGCATGTTGTTAGCGGGCACTCTAACTTGATTTCCTTACTTCTTTCCGTCCACGAAGGTCGTTGTGATTTATTGAAGACTCACTTTCGATCCGCTACTACTTTCGGTTACGGATGTGCTGGTACAGCAAACAGAAAGCCAGCTAGTTTAACGCCAATAGAAGATTTCCTCGCTGCGATCCTTAAGCGGAAGACGCATCCTTTCCCTTCAAGGATTATTAGCATATGTTTGAATAAGCCGGCCTAGCTGTATGCATCCTTAATACTAATCCGCGTCATGTAATAACTGAATTGTAAGCAAAAATTTCCTCTAGATATGTAATAGACGAACAGCAAAACGGATTATGTTTTACAAGAACGAAGTAATCCTGACTAATGTCAACTGAAACGGCTGTGCAATTGTGTAGTTGAAATTCAGATACATGGTTACCACTTATGATGCAACAATAGGGCTTGAGAATCCCCCTAAGGAATAGTGGAAAGCGTGTGCGTACTGGCCATTACTTGAACAATTAGCCGCACTTTCTCCATCTTTTTTTTGTAATTAATGCTCTGTGTAGCAACTACAACTCGAGAGTGTCGAGAGTCGTTCAGAGCCCACTGATTAAGCTTCAATTTATCGGGAATAAAAATTGAAATTCTTAGACTCGGGATGAATGCATATGGGAAGGATACAGAAGGAAGGGATATGTATTCCTCATGAGCACTAACCGAAAACAGCAAAAATCGTGGGGTTGTCTGAGTCGTTGAAAATTCATCTCGTACGATAATCAAAAGTAAACGCAAAAAAACATGAGTTAGTTCAGGAAATATCTCAAAGGTGAAGCTCCTGCCCAGTAAGCGCTACTGTCTTCTTTGATGCAATTGGAAAGGAATCATTCACTTTGCACTTCTAAAGCCCGGTGAGCTTGTTACAGCCGAACGATGTCAATCGCACTTAATCAAAAAAAGTGAAGCTCTCGAGGCAGAAAGGCCAACTAGGGGCAAAGAAACTCGTCCCCGGCCCGTCCGCACGCAAAAAAAAAAAAAAAAAAAAAAAAAACAAAATCAAGAAAGTGATCTTCAACTTGGACTGAAAACTTCTTTCGCGCGTGGAACGCACTCTCCAGACTTGGCCGGTGCAGATTACCACTCGCTCAGATGGATGCGGTCGTATTTAGTAGGTCAGCAGCTTTGCAAAGCGAAGAAGATAAGCGAAGGCAGCGGAGGCGTCCATAAGCTACCTGATAAACGAGAGAAGCCCATAGATACACATACATATACATATTTCGACTATTAAGATATCGGCAAAAAAATATGTTTGCAATAGATTTGAATTTCATTAAAAAAAGATCGAGAATTTATTTGTAGACCTAATCTATTCACTTGAATTTCTCGTCGACGTCTCGCCGACGACTCCTATTGTAATTAATTAAGTAACTTATGATTTAGCAAAACGTTTTGCAAAAGTATGGCATTTCTTCTTCTTCTAAACTTTCGATATATGGGCCAATAGCGTTAGCTAAACTCTACTCTAGAACCCTTGAAATTTTGACTGTAGATATGGCGAATGAAATATACTCCGTATTTTTCTAGCGTAATGCCATAAGAGTTATGTGCACTGAGTGATGTGTACTGAAAAAGCGACTCTATATTAATAGAGTTCAAGCAATTGTTTAGAAAGTTCATTGTTAAGTAAGTCGATTATGGTTCGTTTTATACCCATAATCATTCCCTGAATGACATACAACGAATCTTTTATTATTATGGAATTTTAGCATTTTAATAGCTAAGCTTCTGGTGTCTGGTGTCGCTGGTGTACGTTAGAGAGGAATTCTCTAGAGAATAAATAGAACCAATAAACTGTATGTAATAAATTCTAGCTGGGATGTTAACATCCATAAGAGAGATAGATAGATAGATAGATACATGAATATATATGCATATGCATGCATATATATATATATATATGTATGCATTATATATTCATTTACATATTTACATGTAAATATGGGTTTGGTTTTTTTTTTATTTTTATTATTTTTTTTATTTTTATTTTTTTTTATTTTTACATTTTTAAACAGTTATATACTTATTTATTTACTTACATATGTAATTTATATTTGAACACATTGCCGAAGGGGATATGACCTAATTTCCTTCCTTTCTTTTACACAACGAGACACTCACCCACAAAACGCAAATACATTGTGGCTTATTTTGAGTATAAATTCTTAGATTGTGGATAACTACCCGAAGCGTATGTGTGTGTGTGTGTGTGTGTTCATATTGGTATGCTTTTGTAAAAACCGACATACATATATGCATACACTTTAATAAGAGAAATAAAAATTCTAACTGTGATAAACTATACTATATAACGAGTGAATAGTGGCTTATGTTCGCACAGAGTACTCGGCACTCACTTCTCTCTGATTCTCGTTGTGGTTGCTACTGTTTCCCTTTATTCTCCATCTTTTTATTTGTATTTTAAATAAAGTAGTTTTCACATTTTATTGCCTATCTAGGTTGACTGCGTGTCTGTGTGTCTGTGTGTGTGTGTGTGTGTGTGTGTGTTTGTGTGTGTTTGTTACTGCCATTGCAATGTTAACATTTCTTTCTTTCTTTCTTTCTCTTTCTTGAATTTCACACTGTCAACTACAATTTAAAATTTTCGTTGTCACATTGCATCCATTCACATGTCATTTAAATTCTATGTCGTCTATTAAATTCTTTTACAAGCACACTAACACTCTTCCATTCCCACACACAACAATTACACATTGCATTGCTATCTATGCAGCCAGCCAACCAACAGTCTCGTCATTTAGACTGTAGCAAATACATGATATGATAATGTTGAGGCCGTAATTTCTCATCTATGTACTGATTTTCTTAAGCATAGCCATCAAAGTGCACCAACAAAAACAACAACAAAAACAACAAGAAAAACAAGAAAAACAAGAAAAAACAACACTACCAACAACAAGTGTATAAATAAAATGACATATGTAAATATATATATATATATACTACTACTACTACTGTCCTTCATGCATTTATGGTTGTATTAGTAGATTGCTATACGCAAGTATGCTGCTTGCATATGCATAAAGTTCCTATTTACATGTATTGAAATCAATGTTTTCTGTCAAACGGCATAAAATTAAAAAAAAATGTATATAAAAAAAAAAAAAAACAAAAAAAAAACAACACTCAATTTTAATACAAAAATTTACATTTTTATATGCATATTTAGAATCATGTCAAGTGTCATCTTAACATTTTTTTTAAGGTATTCAATTTTTGCACTGACACACCAACAGCATCGCGTCATTTCGTTTGTAAGAAGCAAAAAGAACGCAAAGCATTAACGAACCCATAAAGCACAAAATAATCTCTCTATCTATCTCTATCTCTCTCTATCTATCTATCTATAAGACTTTGAATTCGTCAAATGCACGTGCATTACCTGTTTATTTATTCATTTCGCCTCATACTTTCTTATGAGTTCTTCATCTCAAGATTGAGCGAAAAAAAAATTTGCAATGAAACTTCTTTCTTCTTCTTATTCTTCTTTCATTCACATACATAAGCCAATCCCATACACATTAAAAAAGAAAAGGAAACGAAGCGAAGCGAATCGAAGGATTTTCGAAAAAAGTCCTAAGCTTACTAAGCTTGTAAGGCTTCGCTTAGATTTCAATGCAAAAATTAAAACAAAAAAAGACAATAGACGTTACCGCTATATTAGGACGATCGAGAGATCGAACGAAATACTTTCCGATATCTAGTTAACTTCAAGTGGAAGACGTGAGAGATTCACTGCAAAGCGAATACAATTTCCTTTTGTTTTTGATTTTTTGCAATAATAACGAATTAATTTTTTTTTTTTCATTCTCTGTTATACGAGTTCACTTCTTAGTTCACTTCTTAATCTCGCTGGGTGAAAAACAAAGAAGAGCAAAGAGTTCATTATCCATCTTCAGGGTCTCTACCGGGTTACCATACTCTACAAGCGATTACATATATGCATGGAATAGAATCATGTCAAGTGTCAATTTTTACACTGACACACCAACAACACAGCGTCCACAAAAAAAAAAAAAAAAAAAAAAATTAACGATCGCATAAAGCATAAAATATCTCTCCATCTCTATGCGTCTTCAATTTAGTCAAAAGCACATGCGTTTGTTTTTTTGTTCCGTTCGACGCATACTTTGTTACGAGTTATTTCTTAAACGAACGAACGAGAGTTTTCTAAAACTACGGATTCAATTGTTTTTTCAAATTTTTATATGGCTATAAAGTGTCTCTAGGTATTGAAAAGAAGCTTTCGTTCAAGACGAAATTATGTATGAGAAAAGCAATGATACGTTTATTTGATTAATTAATTATTTAATTCTAGATGCTTAGGTGAAATCCGCTAACAATAAAAATGACAGAAACGATATTCTTGATCATAGATTCCGATACTTTTATATATAATCGAAATTAATCGAAATCTATTCCTGCTCTACTGGATTTTGTTTTAATTTAAAGGAGAAAGAGGGATATATTTAGTCATTAGTTTAGACCGCATTGGACGCGTAAACAATTACTTAAATATGCTAAGAAAATATTTTTTAAATTTGTTTTTATAATTATATTTTTAATTTTTATTGCGTGCTTGTGGGTACACTTGACAATTTTGTAAAGCAGCAAATAACGATTTCTTGCTGTTCGGGCGTTGTTTTTTTATCCCTTTTATACCTTACCCCACTTGCGCTATGCACGTATATTAAGTCTGTGGTCGGATGTATGCATTACTCAGGAAGGACTTAAGTTACCGATCAATTAAAGATTACTTTCTTGTCAGATTGTCTGTCCGTCTATCTAGCTATTTCTTTCAACCTACCAGCCGCAGTTTTTGAGATATTTTGATGAAATTTTGGTATGCTTGCGTGTTTTCGCCCAAAGATGAATGCGATTGAAAATGATTTAGATCGCATCACTTTTTCAACACTTTTCCATATAACGCCTTATTTTGAAAAGTCGTTGTACGAATAGCAACTGCATTAAACGAAGTCGTGTAGGGTATTTAGTGATGGGCCGTGTGCCAGCACAGTGTTATTACCTGTTTTTCTGTAAACGATTTACAATTTTTTTCGAATTACTAGCGAAAAAGACGTCGTTCCCCAATAAATAATCTTAAGGGCTCGAGTGTTTTTTTTTTCGCGAAATTTTGACACACTTTCAGTTAAGTGCAAAGGCATTATAAAGTCGTGTTGAAAGCTCAAATTTCACACTACCATTTCCTATATGTTAAGTGCTAAATGTAGGAAATTAATCTTTTCGCTTTCACTCGCTATATCACTCATGTAGGTGTGAGTGACATTAATATTGCAAACGATAAAGTAGACGCTCGATGTTCTTTCATTTTATTATTAGCAGAAGAAAAAGGGAAGGGAAGTTCTTTACTTTATATTGATAAAAACAAGGCGCATATTAAGTTATCCCATGAATTGAATAAATATTCTAAGTCAAGACTTTTCAAAATCTCAGAAGAAGCTCTTATATAATACTATTATTATATCGCCTGCTAAAGGATAGATGAAATATTCCGTAAGTGAAGTGATTCAAGAATGTCTAGTTTAGTTTTTCCTGATTTGTTGTTAAGTCAAGTGACAAGTAGTTTATTAAAAAGTTTGCACTTGACCTTGGTTTTGCCCTTAGGCGCAAAAACTTAAATAAAAAATAAAAAATGAAAAATGAAGAAAAATAAACCATCCAGTAGCAATAACTGGCAATAGCAATGTTTTGAATTTGAAAATATTTATTTTCAGCTACGATCAGCATACTCCCAGCTATCGAATTTGCCACAGAGGAATTTGCCCCCGTATAAAGTATTAGTGAAGGATAATCTACCAATTAAAACATTATTTGACTTTCGAGCTCTCGAGATTGAACATCAAATCTTTATTAAACTTTTATGCCTCGGCGTCCCATTCTCTGACTCCAATTGGGGTCAGTTTGATATCTCAAACTCCTTGTTCTTTACACATATAACGCGTTACAATGCATTGCATCTACTTAATTACCTTATACAGTATTTTGGGTTTGGAAATTATTCATTATTTTCTGTGTGTGTGTATGACGCGTATGGTTACAACAAAGCCGAACAAATATCGTCCTATAATTATGTTAATGTTCGTTAGTTTGAAAAACTGTCATGATGTTAACACATTCGCTACCGCGTGACATGACTTCACGTTATTTTCATTCCCGCTGATGTGAACGTTATGTGTGAAGTAAGTACACAGATTATATGATTTTTTTTTTGGTAAATATATTGAAATAACAACAACATCAATATTGCAAAGCAAACTTTATCGTTTTTATAGTTAATTTAAAAATACAGGCTTCAGAATGTCATTAAGTTCGCCCTTAACCAAGACTAGACGCGGAATAAATTTGACGGAAGCGAATGTGTTAAAAAGAAATTTGATTTGGAAAACCAAAGTCTTCAAAGGGGAACCCAATATGTTCCGGGGCAAGAGCCTTAAAATAGCGCTCTTTTTATTTTGAATACCAAAAAGGCTCTTTCTAATCCCTTTGGCATCATGTGGTTTTCAATTATATATATATACGTGATCTTAGTTAACTATAACACTATATATATATATACATATTTTACACTATTTGCATGACAGTGCAGAGCAATGCAGTGGAGCATAGTTTCTCGTAGCTCGTATTGATTGCTCAGCCGGTAAAGGCATAACACTTATTAAATGGCCACGCGTCCACTACACTGCATCTCTGCTCATTTCTTTCTGGTCGTTATCCTGTTATCCTGTTACACATGCCGAGAACATCTCCCCAGTGGGTGGTTATATTAAAGACAAAAAAAAAAAAAGAAGCCATATTCTTGTCCCTTTTCAGCAAAGAGATCCGTCAGCCAAGTAATTTTCAAGGATTTCCAGGGTACAAAAGGTTTTATAAATCGCAAATAATGCGATAGGTAGGATACCTATGTTAGCAGTGGTGTTGTCGAGCCGGAAAGCTCCGGAACTTTGTTCCGCTACTTCCTTTTTGGACAGGAACGCGTTCCGGAACTACAAATGATTTCTGATAACGAGAATTTATGATAAACATTAGAAGAAAAAAATATAAAATTTTGAAAAAAGTAAAGATTTCCTACATAAATTTTAATGCAAGCGGACCGGACCGTACGTTACTCATCCCTGGTATACTTTATTGCCATACCCAAATGGGCCTGCGGCTAATGCTAAGAATTTTTACTATACATTTGTTGTGAACTAGAATTTCCAGATGTTGGTTTCCAGTAGATGTTTGTTTGTAGATGTTTTAAACTTTATTAGTTTATTATTATTACTCAGAGCACAGAGCGACCGCCTACCCAGGATCGGCCCTACTACCCAGGTATAATTAGATATACGCGTTCTGGTAAAAAAAATTTGCGTTCCGGTAAAAAAAAAATTTGCTTTCCGGTAAAAAAAAAATTTGCTTTCCGGTAAAAAAAAAAATTTGCGTCCCGGTAAAAAAAAAAATTTGCGTTCCGGTAAAAAAAAAAAATTTGCGTTCCGGTAAAAAAAAAAATTTGCGTTCGGGTAAAAAAAAAAATTTGCGTTCCGGTAAAAAAAAAAATTTGCGTTCCGGTAAAAAAAAAATGAGCACAACACCACTGTATGTTAGCGTCCAGATATTTTAATAGAATAAAAGAGCAAGTTTTGAACTAAAACTATCTGAACGCGTGCCGCTTTATATTTAAAAAAAAAAAAAATAAAAATAAAAAAAAAACACAATTCGAAGGAAGTTCGATTCGATTAAATTTTATCTCTTCAGAACAGTGTTTAAAGCAAAGTTTTCATATCACGCCAACCACAAGCAAAAAAAAAACACCTCCTTATGACTTATGAGCCACAACTATCACGGTCAAGGTCAAGACGCATTTTGCAAATCACAAAGTTTTGATCGAAATTTCGCAAACGATTTTTCGTGAATTTTTCAAAAATTGCGGCATTCTTCACGCACGCAACGCTCATATGTTTTCATTACGTTTCGATACCTTTTTGTCTTCTTGGAGAGTAATAACGAAATGAGAAATAAATTGGGGAAGAATTGGGTCGCTGTGCGTACGTACACGTGATGTCGCTTTTTTAATATCCATCGATGAGCATAAGCAATTCGCTTGTAGTAGCGGCGCAGGTAAGAAGCGCGACCACCAAGTTAGTGTTCGCGCATTCAAATCTTAAATACGATGAAGTTTACTTTCGTCGTGTGCTATAGTCAGAGCCTAGTCGGTGAAGACATGAGACTAACTATTTGTGCAGATACCCATTAAACTGTGATTTCCTTCCTTCCTATCTCTTGCTTTCCTCACCTCTTTCTCACCGATAATGTGTTACACGGACAGGGCACATCCCTTGGTTTTTGGTTATATATTAAACAAAAAAATATCTGGATTGGATCTACAAGAAGGGCATCCGTCGCTCGTTCTATACTAAATTTTTCTGCTTTGTTTGTTTTTTCATCTTGAATACGTCAATACATCAATACATGCGTTAATATGAAATTATTTTTTATGCACATAAAAGAAGAAGAAAAAAAAAAAAGAAAAAAGAAAAAAAGTCAGAACCCGATTCTAGTAGAAGATCTTTTAACTTTAAATATTCAATTTGAAGCGTTCACGGAATACAATTTGCATAACACTTGTTAGATTATACACCTGCACCGCTATGAATAAACAATAAATCTTTTTATAGGCACATGTGTATACATATATTCACACTTATATATATATATATATATATATATGTGAGATTGAAGGAAGGGTACATTATATATATATATTGTACTGTATATCCATATTTATATATGTATGTATGTGTGTGTGTATGTATGTATGTATGTATGTATGTATGTGTGTATATTGAAAAATTTGTAACAAGTTTGCATTATTGTATGGAATACAACAGAACAGAACAGAACAGAAGAGAACAGAACAGAATATAACACAACACAACTATATATATATATATATATATATAGATGAAGAAAGGGGGTTGACAACCGTACAAGTAGATGTTGTAAGCAAGCAAAGGACTGACGTAATGCAAATATTATTAATCACCACAAGTGGTGATATGCTATCATGACTTTTAAAGGCATTCACTTGTAAAATAGAAATTGAGTTCACCAACACACACACACACCCACACACACACACACACACACATATATATACTGTAACACATTTCGGTTCATATTTTCATATACTCATAGACAGGCATCCTGTTTATTTATAGTGTACACACATATATATATATATACAAATAACATCTACTTATACAAATAAATTAATATACACATCCTTGAGTTTTATTACAAATGTTTGAGATTGTGAAAGGAAATTAAATGAATCTGAAATGAGGTTAGTGGAGTGTTTCTCTATTTTTCAGTGCGAAATGCAAAACGAAAAGATTTGCAGACTCATCCATATTTGCATAATTTTAAATATTAATATAAAATGTAGAAAAATGAATTGAATTTTATAGCAATTATAAAATAATTTTCTAAAATTGAAAGATTTTCTATTCACACCTTTCATCGCTTTTAGCATACGGAATGAAAGGGAAAAGCGTTTATAAAGCATCGCATATGCATGCGATTAACATGACGATGCATGACAGCCACTGTATGAAGTGCGCGTGTATAAGTAACAAGAGAGGAGAAAAATGATAACATTTTCTTGGGCTTTATTTTTATTCATCGTAATTATTTCATCAAAGCTATTTTGGGTCCCCGTTGCGATTATCGAAAATATGCTCAACATCTCGGAATTTCGAGAGCTAAGACCGATAACCGATAAAGACAAAATTTTCACTCTTTTTTTTTTTGCTAACTTTCCTAGCATACTATTTAGCATAGCAGTTACAGTAAATCGATCTCGTTCGATTTTTTTCTCTTAGATTTCGATTAAAACAAGCGATCGTTTATCGCATTCTCGGAGTGTGTTCTTAATAATAAAGTTAAGATGACGCATGGAATCAGTGTATAGTTTCCACTTATGTATGATTTTAATAGCAAGTCTTCTGAATAACTTTATGATATATACGTTCTTATCAGTTTTGACTTGAATTCAAAAATTATTGCCTCATATCCTTCCTTTCATTTTATATGCTCTGTCTGTTATGTTTATCGATAGTTTGATCTTCGCCATGTGGCATTTTTGCGCTTGACTACGTCTGTTTTTAACATTTCCTATAAATTATGTTCTTTAAAATGTGTGCGCGCAAAAAAAAAAAAAAAGAAAAAAACAAAAAAAACAAAAAACAAAAAACCAAAAAAAAAAAATGCAGGAAAAAGAGGAAAAACGGAAAAACAGAAAAAAAAATTTATAATTTTATATTTATTACAATTTAAATACGAACTGCTCTTAACATTCATTCTCACGCAATGCATCGATGCGCTAATAAAAATTTTACGCCAAACTCATAGATGAATGCAAACCAATGCAGAACGCAATGCACAAAATCTTTATTATATTTATATTAGTTTAGCGTGCAACTGTAGCTAAATAGTTTTTTTTTTATTATGAAATTATTGATTTTGTGCTTTCGACTTTCGACTGCAACTGATGCATAACAAAAGCCACCTCTACTGGATTCATCCAAATAAACATTTGTTTACTTATGAATATTGCCTCTCTCTCTCTCTCTCTCTCTCTCTCTCTCTCTCTGTCTTTCTCTCTCTCTCTCTTGCCTCTCCCCATAGAAATCAAATTGTTTAATTTATTTGATTATAGGAAAAACAAATCGAATCGACCGAATCGACCGAAGCGGCCAAAACGAGCCGAACTGAGCTTCAATAGGCAGAGTAGTAGTGACTCGATGGCCTTTGGTTATTGTTAAATCGCTGATATAAGTGAAAATATATTTTATTTGTTGCTCAAAATTTTTATAAAAGTCGTGACCTTTTTTCCGATTAATTGTTTTATGCGCCAATGAAACAATTGAATATTTGTTCCGTTCAATTTGCTGACGGCCATAATATTGGCAGATGCAAATTGTTCATTGCTTTTAATTGATTGTACATATACATATATATGTATATGTATATACATATATTTTAAATTATTAATGTATACTCACAATAGATATACAGTCGCGTGCAAAACTGGATTCATTATATTAAAAAATACATTAAACTCATACACTTCCCATACTTATCGTAGCACAGAGAGAGAGAGAGAGAGAGAGAGAGAGAGAGAGAGAGAGAAAGAGAGAGAAAGAGAGAGAGAGAGAGAGAGAGAGCGATGCATAAATAAATAAGAGCAAGCTTATCGAGTTTTACACGCTTTATCCGTATGTTGTTACAGTACCTGTATGCTGTAGTTTGAAATTCTTTGGCTTCTTCTTCTTCTTGGAAAACTTCCTTCTACTACTAAAGCTGCATTCTTAGAGTGAAGATGTGACAAAAGTGAAAGGATTAAGTAAAGTTTCTATTGTAACTGTTTTACGATAATGTTTTAAATAAAGTAAATGACAAAAATTTGCCGTAAAGTTGAAAATAACATAATCGTCTCAGTTGAAAAGTAGTATTCTTCCCAAAAAAAATACTTGCTGGAAACGTTGACGTTGAAAACAAGGAATTTTAATATTTAACAAAACAAAATTGCATGCAGGTCGTCCTAGATGTTTAAGTGATGGTGATGCTCGGCCAACAGAGCGTAGGAGGTGAGAACTGCGGAAGCAGCAGCAATGGCATTAAATAAGAATGCCAGCGAATAGACCGTGCATCGAGCACTACGAAAGGTCGGACTTATTTTAAGCAGTTAAACAAAAACTTAATTGCAAAAAAAAAGTTGAAGCTTAGGCTAAGTGGATCGATTCGAATCTTATGGCGAGGAATATTTTTTTAAAGAACGAACCAAGTGAAGCAAATCATGAAGCCTACCGGTGGCGGCATAATTCTACGGGCATTGTTTGGATCTACAGTCCCTAGTAAAGATCAATGGAATAAGGAGAACAGAAGATTACCTCGTCACACTCCCGACAAGTTGGCCTCGGATTTGTGCTAAGCGAAAATAAGTGCAAAACTATATAAGTGAATGAAGACATTTGAAGACAGCTTGCTCTTATTTACTCATTCATCAACAAGTACTGTATGTATGTTTTATTTTTTACAATTATTTAGGGGACGAGGTAGGGATGATGTTTCATTAATAAAATTTTCTCTCTACTTCGCTATGTACAGGATTCGTGAATGAATTTACGCTTATCCAGTTTTGTACGCCACTGTATATTTATGCATAAGTGCGTATATATACAATATGTATATATGTGTGTGCGTATTTGAAATCCTATCGAATTATGTGATTTTACGGTTTAACGCGCCATTTAAAGGCTTCTCGCCGACACATGCGTTCCTTTTCTTTTTAAAGCAAACAAATGATTGTTGCAAACGTTCTCCTGGCCACCGAATAATCCATCTATATAATCCAAAATTTGGCAGAAATATTGAAAGTGCTCGCACGCAGGTTGATAGTGAAACCCTCGTCTACGCTGCCACTTTAACTGAGAAAGCCTCCGTTTTTCAAAGGAAATAAAAATTCCTCGTAAAATTTTTTTTCTTCACTCACTAACTACAGGCGGATAAATAAATGTACAAAAATCCGAGTGTAATGGTGCCTGTGCAAAAGTGAAAACAATCAGTCACCACTTACCCCAATTTTATAGAGCATGAAAATGTTGTCCTTTTTCTCATCACGACTGAATATAATTTTCTTCGACTTTTTTTGTTCGACGACTTTACTAAGCTAAGATAATTGCCAAGCAGTTGACTTTTGAATTTTTTGCTAATGTGAAGAAACTAAGAAAACAACTACAAACTGCAAAAAGCATTTAAAAGGAGAGAAGAATGTGTCTAAGAAGTTATTTATCATCTTTATTTGCCACAACAATTCATAACCCAATGTACGGGTAGCAACAGTTGCCAGCAAAGTCATTTAAGATATTCGAAGTGAACAAAACAAAAAAAAAGAAAAAAACTCTTACTGATTGTCATTTATTACACTTTTGTCAATAATTCATGTGGAAAAAGTAACAAAAATCAATGGAAAGTCACTGCAGTGACCCTACCTCCCTCCGTAAGTAGAAACATAAATTTTGTTCAGCTCACTTCGTAACCCGCAGGTATTACAAACAACTGCTTGAACCTTTCTGACATTTTCTGATAAATAAAGTTTATTAATCATTTAAAGAATAGTCCTTTAAAAAAAAAAAACACAAACACATAAACACAAACACACAAACACAAACAAAAAGATAGAAATTTTATTTAGTTTCGGTCCGGACATTTTCATACTCACCTTGCTGGCACAACAAGTCTCCAATAAATTATTCGCAGTTATTCGTTTACATTTCGTCAATGTAAGCCATGCAGAGAAGCCGTTCGCACATCCACGATGCTTGAGTGCAAAATGACGCGAATAAATCATACGAAGCACAATTATTGGATTTTTTAAACTTTATTTTTGTTTGTAGATGGCCTCAGTTGTCAATGTAGTTACGGTCACCAAGTGTCCGTAGCACTAGTTTCTCTGCTTGATATCTGACATAGAATTTCAATTCACTTTAACACAAGCTTCATACAACAACAATAGCGTTGAATACATCCAGTTTTGTACCGAAAAAAAGAGAGCATTCGCCGACAAAATCTCTTCCCTCCCACAGCACTGCAGAAACAATTCCATTTTTCCTTGTTATCGAACAGGAGAATGAAAACAGGATCCGTTTTGAGGAACACCAGATGTAAAAATTGCGGGTGTTCTCTGCTAAAGTCTCTGCTAAATCGTTGCAGTAAAGTATTGCACTTTGGACATATATTGGCTTAGTCCAACTTTACTCAACAACCCAAAAAAAAAAAAAAAAAAAAACAAAACCTTGCAAATTAATCGACCTGAGCAGAGCTCAGATTGCTCGCACAGCAACCCGAATAGCTTAAGAGGCAATACAAGCTCTCAGGGAGTTCAAAGGTTATAGACGAAAATTTCCAAAAAAAGAGATCGATCAGGTTTCCTCTATATTGTGAGGGGTAATTTTTTGATCCCTTCATTCCTACTCGTTGAAGGAAAATCGTTTTCTATCTTCATTTTTGTGATCGCAGCGATTTCACAAAAGTACGGGTTCGAAATGCTCCGCGCTGCTACAAGTGAGTACATATCACGAGAGAAAGTCGGAGGTAGAAGAAATTCTTTTCATTTATATAAAAGTCAACAAAAGCAAAAAAAAAAAAAGATATGGAACTTTACAAGTTTTGCTAATCACTTTTTTTTTTGTTTTTTTTAGCCTCAATGCTCTTTTGTCCTTGGATTATGCGATTTGAATATTTTTGTTAGTATGAAGATGTGCGATTCTTCGATGTTAACACTTAAAGCAATTTGCGAAATTTTATTTAAACCCACTCGGGTATGCTGGAGTGTGTTACGACGAAGAGCTTTTATACGCAAAAAAAAAAAAAAAAAAAAAAAAAAAAAAAAATAATTTTTTCATTTTTTTTTTTCTTTTTTTTTCGTGTTCATGTCATTGTGGAAATTGTTGTCTGTTAGTTGTAGTTTAACCATTACGCATAAATAAAAACTGCTTACTACTCGACCTGTTGTTGGCTATGCCTAGATATCATCAACTGAGAATATAGCGTTGAATGTATTTTAAATGCAAGAGATACTTAGGAAGGACTGACAAGTTTATGATTCAGTGTTGCTGAGAAGAAGAAGCAATTGTGCGAATGACATTTCAGTAGAATTAGATCCGTTGTTGCTTGGACGCCATTACTTACTTGTTTGCTATTTTGTAAATTCCGTTGTTATGCGACTAATTGTTGTTAGTTACTCTTGACAATTTTGGTCGCTCTTTCTCTCATTTCTCCTCTCCCTCCCCATTTGTATTATACCGATTGTTTGTTACACATCTAACAACACTACATATATGCAATATTGTCGTGTCTCATTACAATTGTTATCTCTTTACTTATTTTCATTTTTTTTTTTGTTGTTTTTAAATGTTATGCGTGCGTCAAGTTGTGTATTATAATTATCTGGTTTCAGTCCTTGCCCGCAGGAAACTGCTACGCAAGTGGCAGAACCCATGGCGATAAAACACAACACAATAAGTAAGATTGTTATTGCTCTACGCCAAGTAATAATAATTCCTTCGGATTATGACTATTTTTCTGTTCGTATCTTTTTTCTATTGTGGGTTTTCCAGAAGTTCAGAAAAATCTTTTTGTAAAAATGCGCATAAACATTTTTACATTAATTCAAATATGCTTAAAAGACGAGTGCTTTTCTCACCTTATGCTAGCTAGAACCAATGGTGGTCGGTCCTTCATCTCCCTCCCTCGACTGTTCTTATTGTGAAGTTTTCTTATGGAAGTTTTGTCATGATTTTGGTGACTATATCTATATCTATATCTATATTTAGCTGATCCGCTCATTCAAATTGCTGGCAGGATCAATGTAAATGAGTATCTGGACATCGTGAATAATGAAGATGATGACGTGTTGATCAATATAATCGTCTGTCCGTCTGCTCATTCATCCGTCTGTCCATCTGTCCATCTGTCCGACTGTCCGTCTGTCCATCTGTCCATACTTGCAAATGTTGGCTGAAAAATTTGGTAAAACAAATTGGTCAAAGGGTGCGCTTACCGTGCCAAAGCAGCCGAGTAATCGAATTCAAAATCTTTCCTTCGATCGGAGCTAAAGTGAGCGGTCAGTCGGTAAAACAGCATAACACTTACCGCTTGATCGCACAGCCACTAGGCCGAGATCATTATCTTTTGTATTTCTTTCTCTTTTCTCTCTTCTTTCGAAGAGTCATCGTTTTACACGAATAGGAGGCAATCCCCGGAGTGATTGCCTATATAAAGAAGAAAAACAAGATAAACTAAGAAAATCTCTGATTTGTGGATTTTTGCTCATAGCTCATCACTCAAAGTACACTAGACCCGTTATAAATACTTCCTGATATTCTGGTGGCAAAAATTGATAAAATCGGGCGATTCACTTACTGCTTGTGTTTAGCAAATTTCTGTAAATAAAACGAACTTAAAGATCTTGAATAAGTTTTGCAAAGTTATACAAAACATCTTTCATTCCCTTCGCACCCTTTAAATGCGCACGAGTGAACCATTTTATATGCACCGGGTGAACCATTTTTTATAGCGTTTCTCTGTAATCCTTATAAAAATTTCTTTTACTTTTGTACGTTGTCGATGTGATATGATTGACATCTGCGTGTTTGATATAGAAAGCAGGATATGTCGACGATTTGTAGCTATTCTTATATCCAAATACTTATCGCATGATGCAAAAATGTACGCATAGTTTTGTTTGTGTGGATGCTTTTTGAATGCCGAACTAAATATTTTTTTAAGCTGACTTTTAAAAAAATCCATAGCCGTAATATTTATGCCAAAATTCAAGTTGCTTTTTGCTTGCTATAGATTCCCATCAGCCCTGATGGGAACTTGCTTCTCGTTAAGTGATAAAAAAAAATATCTGGACGTTAACTAATTTTCACTAACCATATATGTGCTGATTTACAGTATCTTGTGTCTTGAGTTTTTTGCAATTTTTGAGGAATTGCAATAAGTGAAGGCTTAAACGAACGTACGGACGTAGGTAAATACAGAATCTTAAAAGATGCGCGAGAGAAATTAATATACCTCCTCCAGTGCATTCGCCGGTTATGTGTGTAGAAAATTCGCGCAAATTCGCGCGTATGTCCGTCTGATCGTTTAAGTCATATGCATATTCATTTCATTTTTATATTTTTTGTATAATTTTTCTCTACATTTTGTACTTGCAACTCCTTCACTCACAATTATATTTAGCTAAAAAAGTTTTATTTCTTCTTTTTTTTTTTTTTTTGCGCAGCAAACGTAAACATCCTGCAACCTCCACACACACACACAAGCGGACCCTTTCTCTGTGTAGTATTTATTTATATACGTTTAGTGTTGTCTGTCTGTATGTGTTGTCACACTCTAGCAATTTAATAGTATCCCTATGCATCCATATATTGTTGTTGTTTCGTTTTTTTTTTTTTTTTTTTTGATGTTAAATGTGTGGTTGTAGAGAAGTCATAAATTCTCTCGATATGCTATTCTTTCCTCTTTCTTTCTGTGTTCTCTTTTGTATATTCTATCTTAGGATGTTCCGGTGTTAAGCGATGGCGTTTACCACATTGACTCATTCATCTTGGGTGTGCCAAAAACTGCCATAATTGTGGGCCTGCAAGATGATTTTAAACGGAAATATCGACGCGCCAGCAATGTTAACATCGACTACGAAACTGAAAATGATGATGAGATAATGACTGCTATTTCAAACAATACATCGTCACCTTATTCCGAGCAAGGCTCTGAAGAACAAATATGTTACGCCATTAATGCCGAAAGTGATGAATTTGTAATAGTGCCACAGAGATCGCTACCATCGCGCTGTAAATGGCATTCAAATCTACTGGCGACCGCTGACATACAAGATGACCTTTCAGGCAGCTCAACTTCATATACGAGTAATTCGTCACAATCACCGCAGACAGCTAACACTGTTTCTTCAACAGCGGGTGACATGAAATATCTCACGGCTAATACCGCAGGCGACAAGTTGCAATATCAATGCTTTTGCGATAATCAACAAAAACACAACGACAGCGTTCTTTGTGTTTAGATTCAATATTTTCCCTTACAATCGAATTATTAAAGCAAAGTAAAAATAACAAAAAAAAAAAGAAAAAAGAAAAAAAAAAATAGAAAAGAAAAGAAAAGAAAATTTCTCATCTGTCGAAGAGAAGAGCAAAAAACGGTTATAAAGTTATCGCAGAGCTTCATATTAGGCTAGGATTACCCCCCACATATTTTTCGGTTAAATTTGCACCGCAGTATGAAAGGTAAAGTCGATGTCGATGATGGACACCAAACAACAACAACAACATCCATTTATAAAATGGAATAATGCTTACAACTAAGCAGTCATGAACAGTTTGAGTCAAAGAAGGGAAGAGATAGTGGGAACAAAAAAAAAAAAAAAAAAAAAAAAAAAAAAAAAAAAAAAAAAAAAAA
>KK502418.1:566164-614660 GCA_000688735.1 Glossina austeni | reverse complement strand
AAAAAAACATGACAAACATGTTATATAAAAAAAGAAAAGAAGTAGAAAGAAAAAAAAAAAAAAAAAAAAAAAAAAAAAAAAAAAAAAAAAAAAAAAAAACTCTTACAGAGATGAGGCGCAGGCATTGCAATAAGCTTCTTCTTCAATCTGGATGCATAGCAACTTAAATTCGAAACACCTGTCGATCACATTTCACAGCGCGCAATACTTAATTCTTGTACAACAACAACAAGGGAAATTCTTCATTTTCGGGAAATCCTATAAATTATTTTCTCCATTATTGTGCATTTATTTGACTATAAATACTTGGATGTTATTCTGAGAGTATTTAGTATTCCCTCTCATGCAAGGTCACCGCCACATAGTCGTCCCGGCTAGTTAGACCGCTAATGTGGTGCACCTTTTCAACTAACCAATGAAAAGTGAAACGATTTTATAGAGAAAAGGATCAGTTATCGAATTGCTATATATATTGCTCCCCTTATTAATAATTTGCATTCACATCAGCCTGACTGGCATTCTTATCCTTTAAGATTGCAATGACATCTTACGGGCCTCCATCGTAGCACTAATTGTCTTTGAATAAATAAGATAATGTTTTCTTATTAAGTATTGACTGCATTGAGTAAATAAAAAGTCGATTACTCTCTCTTTCAGTTCCATTTGCCAAATAACAAAATCGTCCTCCTCACAGCTTAATAGCATCAAATCCTGTACATTTAAAGTTCACTGTAGTCGATAAAAACAACATCTAAGGATCTTTTCACTTTTTTTATATCCATTGAGAATCTCGAGAATTTCTTCTTCGAATTCTATGCCGACTAATTATCGAAATAGTTTGAACGCCTAACATAAGTCATAATTTTAGTTTACTACTGACTCTCTTTTTGAAACTTCGATATGAATGAATTTTTTTTGTAATATTGCGTAGCATAATAATGTTATGAGTTTCTGAAGTGAGAATGTGAAGCGAACAATTAATTTGTTTAACAATTCACTCACACGTGTCTTCAGGGCCACTTAAATCTGTTATTTACATATCTGCAACTATGTTACTATTACTATGTTAAGCTTATCCTTATCCTTATCCTGTCAAAAAGATTTTAAATGATTTAAATATAAAAAGCTTTAAAACAATATCTTCCGATTTTTGACTTTAAGTAATTCTTTTCGATTTGTTGTATTTATTGAATTTATCTGAGTCGTATCTGCCCCGATATCAATAATTTTCTTTTAACCTGCCATAGATTAAATATTAAATTAGATTTATCAAATATTATGAGGAGATCTTGTAAACCATGTGCGCCTGTTTGATGACATGATTGGCAACTTAAAGCTGCTCTACTAAACCGAAATAAACTTGACCTCAACTTGTATTCTGCCGATTTAGCCGATTCCAAATACTGACAACTTTCAATGCTTCTGACAAATTTCAAGTCGATGGCTTCATTTTTGCGGCGAGGAGAATGTTTACAACAGAGACTGTACAGACGGACAGATGGACAGATAGATATATTTAAATCGATTTAAAGCTGCTCTACTAAACCGCAATAAACTTGATCTCAACTTGTTTTCGTGTCACACTATATATAACAATGAAATTCGACACACTATTATATTATGGGGAAGCCAGGACCAGCTTTTTCCACTTTTTGTACAAGCACTACACAAGAATCGTGCATAGACGTAACTTGAAATTTTTGCAGATTTATTGCGCTGCAGCTTATAAATTATTGAGCAGAAAACCAATTTTTTATTCCTTTTGAAAAACAGCGGTGTTTTACAGTCTACGTGGCACTGTAGGTGTGCCCTCCTGCCGATTTAGCCCATTCAAAATATTAATATGTGCGCAAGACCTTTCAATGCTTCTGACAAATTTCAAGTCGATGGCTTCATTTTTCCGGCCAGGAGAATGTTTATAACAGATACTATACAGACGGACAGATGGACAGATAGATATATTTAAATCGACTTAAAGCTGCTCTACTAAACCGAAATAAACTTGACCTCAACTTGTTTTCGTGTCACACTATATATGTAACAATGAAATCAGCTAAACTGCTTTATAAGATACTCGGAGAAAGAAAGGAATGTTTTTTTTTTTGCGAAATTTTAGCAATTTTATTGAAAGGCTTTAAGGTGGATCGTCGATAATTTTGAAGGAATATGTAAATATGATTTTCTTCTTCTTCTTTTTTTTTTTTGTTTAATTTAATTATCTACGCAGTGCTGCCAAAATTGTATAAAAATATAATATAAAATATATACGATATTCTATATAAACTATATATGATTTACGATATACGATGTACGAGATACGATAAATGATAAACGATGGATACTGAGCCAATTTAATCATAGGTCGATTTTATTTGCATTCAAATATCGCATATATATATATATGCAAGTGGTGGGTATTTTAAAATGTTTGATACCGTATCCAAATATAATTTCTTTGTTATGTTTGGCATAAGCTTTCTCTGCCATTGTCTAACTATGCGTAAATACTTAGATATTAACCTGCATTTCTCTGGTTACTTATGTCTACGTTTGCCTTCTTTATCTTATTCTTATTCATTTCATATTTCTTTGGCAATCTCAGGTTTATTTTTTTTGTACTTTCTTTTGGTTTCGGTTTTTTAATTAATTGGAAAGTTTCTCCATAACTATCAGATTTTATTCACTTAGCAGCATCATGCTTTTTATTTCCACTTTTGTAATTTGTTTAAACAGTTGAGAGGGACGAACAACTGAATTCTTGCATCTAGATCTTGCATCAAATTCAAATATAATTTTCTGCTAAATAAATTATTAGCAGAAAATTTTACTAAAAAAAAAACAAAAACAAAAACATATTTCTAAAGAAGAATTTTTTTTTTTTTTTTTTTTTTTTGATAATTCGAGTCACCGAGAAATCTTGAAGCAAGCTAATGAGAGCATTTAGTTAATTATTAAATTGATTGATTGATTGATTGATTGAGTGATTTATTGATTGATTAAGTGTTGTATTTAATAACTGTTACTTTAATTAAATTACAGCAACACATACGTCAGTCTAAAGAGAGCAAATTAGACGAAATGGGTCGGCATTCGAAAGCACGTTCCCGTGACAATTTATCGGCAGTCGTTTCCCCTAGGTGAGTAGACTTATTTTACATACTCGTGTATTTAATATTTTTATTCAAGTTTCCTCTACATACAAATGAAAATTTGCTTTTAACTCTACTCTCTTCCATATACATCGCTGTGCGTGGGTGTTAGTCAATTCGACTTTAAACATATTTCTAGAAAAATATCCGGCTTGACTTTGAAAAGTTTTGTCAAATTGCCGATCAGTAATTGAAAATGCTTGCAAGTCATTAATACACACACTTACGCATGCATAGAAGGGAATTAAATTTGTAACTATAATGTCGAATATATTAGGGGGACCCATAACTAATCAATTATTTTTTTATATTTTTTTTCATTTTTACTCAAGAGCAAATTAAGCAAGTTAGGCTAGGAACGTTCTACCGCACCCTCCATACTCTCCAGACCTAGCACCGTCGGACTACTCCATCTGTTCAGGTCACTGGAGCATTCGTTACAGCATTCGTTAAATTTTAATTTCTTATCTGATATCCCAAAGGCACCTTGAGTTATATTTTAAGTCACGCCCACCCCACTTTTGCAAGAGGGGATTTGAACTTTTGCGGGAAGAGATGGCAACAAGTCATCGCAAACGACAGTGATTATCATGAACGATTAAAAACAAAAAAACATTTTGTCTATGAATGCAAAATAATTGATTAGTTATGGGTCCCCCTAATAGATGAAGACTTGTTACTCACTACAATGGTTCAAAATTTCGAAAAGTATACGGATTACGATATATGTCCGCGTAACAGATGTTATTTCTGACATGTATGTAAAGGTATTACCAATGAAATGACAAAGTTATCGCATCATTATCCTAAGGGAGGTGTACGTACAAGTTATGTGATTTTTAGGAGAAACGTACTAAAAAGAAGGTGTCCTTTGGAGTTTTATAGTTGAAGTGAGCAGTAATTTATTTATCAAAATCACTTATTGATGTCATCTAATATTGAACCGATATGAACCGATTGAATCGATGACGAGATCAGTTACTAGTTACTAAAAATTGTAGTTTATAAACAATCGACGTAAAGACTTAGAGAGAGAGAGAGAGAGAGAGAGAGAGAGATATTCTGAGTAAACGAGTTGAGTAATGAAATAAATTTCAAGGACCTCTCCAGACCCCAGACAGACAGTTTAGGTGACTGTTGCCCGATATATAAGCATCGACAGCATTTATTGACAATAAAGCGCGGAGAACTTTTATATCATCCGTTATATTCAGCGGCTTAGCGCGTTATTCAAAGGATACGTAAGATCAAAGGGCAAAGCTAAAGTCACCCCCAGTTTCAACAAATACTTAATTATTGAATTATTGAACATGAAGAGGACAGTCAAGGTCTTTTTTTTTGTGCACTGAAGCTCTTCATGGCTCTCGATGGCAAATGTCTGGAGGCTTTCCTTTCCTTTTCTTAAAGACTCTTTTCCATTTTGAAGCCATTCTGAGCTTGACCTATGGACCAACTTTCATCCAGCCCAGAGAAGAGCGGATATGACGTAACCAAAATATTATTTGATGACTGCTGGTCTCAGTTACTATTGCTCTTAAAGATAATCAATATTTACTCGCTCATCTTTCACTTTCAAAACAAAATAAGTCCTGGATATAGAGGATGAAAATAGTAAACTTTTTTGCTTTGATTTCAGTTTCCGCTCATAACGAAAGTACAATTCCGATTCAGTAAAGGCAATAATGTCATTAGAAAGAGTAAATAATGCTGAGGGTAGTAAACTAAAGTTCACCTTAAAATTGCAACTTTTTTACTTAGTGCACATACATCGTGTCCTTGAATCATCTTTTTTTTTTTTGATTTAATCAATTTTAGAAGAAAAAGGAATTTAATCTAAAGTTGGTGGTGATAGGATTTGCGAAACAGAAACGGAAATGTCAAAAAGTAATTCAGATTAAAGCGATTTGCATACGACTGCTCAGAGAGAAATCTCTGTCGAAGAAAAACTAAAATTGAAACACTGGTACACACTTGCGACATAACACACACACTGCTCAACAAAGGTACTGTGACCTCAAGCGCAAAACAAATTTTTCTTTTTACTCTTTTGCTGTACCTTTTTTTTCATATTTTCAATAATAAAAGAGTTTTACTCCATCCAAGATATTACGGATGGATGAAATATGAATGATTATGGAAATTGTAATCGACTTCAAAACCTTGCAGGTCTACCATGCAACGACGACAATATGACAACAGATGTGAAAATTTTATTCGGTTGCGACCGAATCTTTTGTACCCATCACCGTTATGCTATAAAAACTGAAAGAAAGGAAAAATATAAATTTGGATAGCCCATAGCACATTGGGTGGGCGTGGCTAATTTTTTCTGGACAATTATTTTGTGGAAATTTATGTCGCGTGTCTGTTGCATTTTACGATCAATGCGCAAAAGACGCGGAAAAACAAGATATTCTCCGTTTTAGTTATATAGACATGCAGGCGTTGTAGGCGTGCTCTTTGACCGGTCTTGGTCATTTTCAAACCCTTTTCCAAATCGATAGGTAACATCTTCTGTTTCGCTAACGGGAGAACGTTTACCGCAGACACGACACATTTGGGCTAATGGATGGCTGATGGGCTGATGGCTGATTGTTAGAACAGACAGACATGCTTAGGCGCATTTAGAATTTGGAACTGGCCAAAAATTTACATACTTTATGGGATTTTTGAAGCTTTCTCTTGCGTGTGGTAAAAGTATTGAGAAAAAAAATTATGTTATGGGGAAGCCGGGACCAGCTTTTTGTACAAGCACTACACAAGAATCGTGCATAGACGTAACTTGAAATTTTTGCAGATTTATCGCGCTGCAGCTTATGAGTATTGAGCAGAAAACCAATTTTTTATTCCTTTTGAAAAACAGAGGTGTTTCACAGTTTATGTGGCACTGTAGGTGTGCCCTCCTGCCGATTTAGCCCATTCCAAATATCAATATGTGCGCCAGAACTTTCAATGCTTCTGACAAATTTCAAGTCGATGGCCAGAAGTATGTTTATAACAGATACTGTACAGACGGACAGATGGACAGACGGATATGTTTAAATCGATTTAGAATTCGATGCTAATCAAGTATATATATATATATATATGTAAATATCTTTAAAGCTTCCTCTGGGGCGTTGCAAACATTGTGACAAAATGAATATTCGTCTCACCTTTCGGTGATGTGTATAATAACGATGCCTTAACCAGCACATTCGCTAGACATTCGCTAAATATTTGTATTTCGTTGAAGATTTAAGCCCGGTATCGGAGCTTAATGTTTTTATTACAGAAAAATGCATTTTAATATGAAATGTGTGTGTGTGTGTGTGTGTGTGTGTGTGTGTGTGTGAAAACTTACAAATCGATTTATTGATGGCACACCGATTCTTCGATGCGTACGATAAATTGTAGGCGTTAAGAGAGAGAGAGAGAGAGAGAGAGAGAGAGAGAGAGGAATAATATAAATTAATATTGAGATTTTAAAGAAATATGGTCACGATTGACATTTACAATTATTAGCATCATTTGATTCAATTGAATTTCAGGCAAAAGCATTCGCAGACCTCATTACAAATACTCGACGATGTTTCCAATCGTTATTATCGTGAAGTGGAAGCCATTGCAGTGCAATCAGCAAAAGAAAAAGACCGCAGCATATTGCGTCACCAACAACAGCATGATATGATTGTACAAACTAGTCTCTACAATACCGATGATTCCTCGACAAGTACCGTTACCGCTCCACCGCAACCACCACAGCGACCTACGCAATCAACAGCAACAGTAACACAAATTCCGCATCCCAGAGCTTGTGACATGAGTTGCCAGACAAGGTACGCATGCATTCAATTCATATAAATAGTGTATATATTGTGTCTGTGTGTGTGTTTGTGTGTGTGTGTGTGTATGTGTATGTATAGAATGATTCCCTACTGCAATAAGTAGTAGTAGTAGTAGTAGTAGTAGTAGTATTATAAAATTGTAAAACAAATACATATATAAATATGTGTATGGATAGGTGTGTGCATGTGTAACATTAGAAATTTCGAAGTATTAAAAAGTTAGTGCTTAATATAATACTTTTGCGGAAGCATTAGGATATCCTAAAAATTTCATTTGTGTGCAAAGACCCGAGCGTCGATTCCCTATAAAAAAAAAAAAAAAAAAAAAAAAAAAAAAAAAAAAAAAAAAAAAAAAACAACAAGAGGAAAAGTACGTAAAACAATCTTTTGGATTTCAAAAAATTTCACAGATACATTCACCGAATCAATTTTATGCCTTAAATTCATTTGATTTGCAATTTGCTTAAAGTACTTTTAGCCGACGGCTATTCAAATATATTCACTTTTGTGTGTTCGCTTTTCCTTTTCTAATTAACACTCAAATACATTGAAAATCCAAGATCTCATCTTCATATCCTACTAAAAGCAATAATGTTGCTCTAAACTCGCTATCCATATAAGAGAGAGAGAGAGAGAGAGAGGAGTGGTGAACTTGCAGCCAGGACTTAAAACGACAAAAATGCTTAAAGTAAATCTTCAATGAGCTTTTCTAACCCATAATTTACTTATTCACTTACACATGAAATTCGGGTAACACAACCTAAAGCCGAATTAGATTGAGACTTAAAAAAATAAATCTTATCTGCTTATTATAAATACTCTTATAAAACTTGACAAAATGATGAAAACAAAAATAGAGAGGGAAATGAACACAAGCATGTGCGCAATGTGCAAGCAAACCAAGCAGAAAGAAAAAGAACAAGAGAAAGAACAAGAAAAACAAACATGGTACACAAGCATGTAAGACAGAGGCGCACTTTGAACCCATGCAATAGATTCGAGTGGGGATTGGACCCGCAACACCATTGCAAACATGAAGAACGTTGGCAATCAATTACGGTCAACATATTCAGTTCTATCTACGAATCGTAGGGTGAATGTAACAGTTAACAGTTGCCTTAAACACAGGCACAGGTAGAGCTCGCTTTTTGGTAAAGAGTAGTTTTGATAGAATTTCTAGAGTCGGATAATAAGATTAAGTTATCGATTTTTGTACAGGCATCTAAAGGGCTTGAAAAGCTCATTGTTCTCCAGGTATCTGGACGAACGATTAGGAATGTTGTGAGTTCATCTTCCGTAGTAGTGTCGGCCGGTAGTCAATAGCACCATTTATTAACTTAACTAAGCAGGAAGCCTGCCCACAGGATGGTCTCCTCCCTCTCTGAGGCATATTGAACTGTTGCTCTCACCAACCCAACATATATAGTGTTCTGGTAACATATCGATCATGAAGCTCACTAGACCGCCCTTTAATAAAGCCAAGTACAGTCGTAGCTTTTTTTTTTATTGATAACTCAATATACGGACTTAGCGATATTTTTGATCAAACAATACAACAACAATATGCGAGTTAATGAAATACTCAATTGAATGAATTAAATGAATTCCGCCTAGAGAAAGAAAGCTTCTTGTACTTAATTCTATAAAATTTTTCCAAACACCACGTATCCAAGTTGTCGTGATGCGAGCGAAGAAAATGAGAGTGCGATTCCATGTTAAATGAGGGAAATAATTTGACCTGATTAGCGTACCTCATCAGGGTATGGCTGAACTTAATCACCGAACGGACGGTACACACGGACGGACATTGATGTACAAAATAAGTAGCCTGAAGTGTAAGTGTCTCGCTTGGGGTACACCTGGCTTCACCCGGACAATTCATCAGATGTGATGGGGTTGAGAACAACTTCAAGTCATCCATTATGAAGATAAGCGCTTATCCATTCCAATGAAGCCTAAGTGTCTTGCTTGGGGTACACCTGGCTTCACCTGGACAATTCATCAGATGTGATGGAGTTGAGAACAACTTCAACTCATCCATTATGAAGATAAGCGCTTATCCATTCCAATGAAGCCTAAGTGTCTCGCTTGGGGTACACCTGGCTTCACCTGGACAATTCATTAGATGTGATGGAGTTGAGAAGAACTTCAAGTCATCCATTATGAAGATAAGCGCCTATCCCTTCCAATAAGTATGAAGAAAAACTCCTGGCCTGGCCTAATTTAAAGACCAATAGTTTTTTTCATAGCTAACCAAATTGTTGTGTAATCGACACCGGACGGGGAGATATCTTGGCTTAATACGCTGTCAAGCGCAGAACTCAAGGTGAGCCTTTAAGCAACGCATTATTGGTTTTGCTAAAATCATACGGTCAGTATGTGTGTGCAAGTGAGACTCAACATGTCATTATGCTTGCATATGCATGCAAAGATTAGATGAATTGGTGCATGACGGACCCTTAGGAAAACTAAAGGGCAGACAACGATTTGATGCAAATGTTTGAAAGTAATTAACATTAGCTATGATCCAAGAGCCTCCCATTACAATTACTTGCATGATTCCATTTAAGAAGATTCCGATCATATATTTTATTGAAAAACGCAAGGTAAGGGTTTTGAGGCCTCAGCAACGTCACAAAGTAAGAAATGGTGTGTCTCTCATAAGTAGAAATATCTGCATCTAGAGGAATGTACGCACAAATCAATTAAAAGTTTTTGTTATCCGTTTTCACACGCATGACAATAAGCTCAACGCTAGGAAGAGTTGGAAATTCAAATGATTAACGCGGACAGACATCAGACATGGCTATGAAAATGCCGCGGCCAGTACGATCTGGTCAATTTTTCTGAATACATGGAACGTCCTGGGAGAAAGTCCAGATGAGTGCAGATCAGATTTTAGTCAGGTTTGAGCGGAAACCAAACAGTAATGTTCCGCACTCACTGACTGATTCCAGATAAATAGACCGAATTTTGGATTTTAAACTTCTGACATTTTTTGCTAGACGGTAATCACTGGGCCAAAGTCCAGTCCAGTATCTATCTTGTGTAACTAGGTATCTAGGTATCTATTGTTTCATAAAAGCACACAACGATTCTTACTCGCCAATCGATGGTATTATGTGAAGGATGTTGAAATGTGTTATTTTGTAAGCATGACATAGTGGAGTTTATGTTAAGGAATTTTTTTAAGTTTTACAAGTATTCGGTAATAATTTCGAAATTGTTTTCTTTAACAGGGAATCCTTGTTTGCTACTTCGACCTTCTTGTGTCAAAAATCAAAAACATCTATACTGAATGGCAGTGGCAGTGGTAGTGGTAGTGGTAGTGGTGGTGGTGGTGGTGGTGGTGGTGGTGGTAGTGGTAGTGACGGACGAAGTGAAAGAGGAACCATCGAAAGTGTGCCACCGCCGCCACGTTTCTCTACGTTTGGCTACGAAACGCAACAAAAAGTTTCTGCCCCCACAGCTCCATTGACAGTAACAGCCGTGTCGCGACGCAATATGCACGTGCCGCAAGAGTCCATAGAACTAAAGCAGAGACATAGTTCATTACTGCCACAACATCAACTACAACAGCATCATCATCAGCAGCAGCAGCAGCAACAATATCAACAACAACAGCAACAACAGCAACAACAGCAACAGCAACAACAGCAACAGCATTTATATCATCGAGCACCGCAAGAACTGTGTCATCATCATCATCAACATCAACAACACTTACAGCAAAAGCAACAAACACTGCCGCATTGTCAACAACGTCAACATATACCGCAACAGCAACAACATCATCATATTCCCGCGGCTAATGCATCCAATGCGCCATCAAGCGCAACAAACGCCGTTGTAACGGCGATATCATCAGGTCACAGAGTTATTGGTGCTGATACCGGTAAAAGTAAACCGACAAAAACCGATGAATCGAAAGTATTCATCGATATTAGAAATTCAGCGCCCGATGTTATTATAATGACATCACATTGACAATTAAGGAATTTTAATGACGGCCGTAATGACTGCGACGACAATGTAG
Organism: Glossina austeni; assembly: GCA_000688735.1. Taxonomy (NCBI): domain Eukaryota; kingdom Metazoa; phylum Arthropoda; class Insecta; order Diptera; family Glossinidae; genus Glossina; species Glossina austeni. Next base: position 603,648 of record KK502418.1, on the reverse strand, counting down.
TCGTTATTCTCTCGCCCGAGATGATATCATTAGTTCTCTATTCTGGCTCATGTCTAGACTTCTTGTTTTGTCAAATTAAATTTAGATATTTTTTTATTGCCATAACTGATGCAGACAACAAAACCCAGATATTGGCTTATTGCTGACACACACAGCCATCAACACGACTATTGCTATTAACGTAATATTGTCCTTGTGGGAGATTCCTTTTGCATCTCATATCTTTTTGCGCTGTTCGTGTCATACAGTTCGCTTAGTAACACCCGCTCGTGCATCTCCTGCACGTGAAATGATTCGTTCCGCCCCCCCCCCCCCCCACTTCACTACTCTTTTGGCTATCATCTCATTGTCACAGTTTACGAAGCAATTATTAATAACAAGCAACGTTTTTGCCAACGTCTGCTGTTACTACTCTTTTGCTTTTGTATTATGTGTATATGTGTTTTTGCGTGCGTATGTGTATGTGTATGTGTGTGTGTGTGTGTATTGTGTGCACTCATATACAAGGAAGCATTGGTCCTTCCATATTCGCACATGTGCATGTGCATGTGCATGTGCATGTGCATGTTTTTGTATTCTCGCAAAACGGAAAAACGGGAATATGTTATATGGACTGACAAACGCAGGGACGCCTCGCTTGTTTGTTCCTTAGTTTGTCTGCACGTTGGAATGCGTGGTGTGGTGGACATGATTCATATAAACACCAAAAAAAAAAAAAAAAAAAAAAAAAAAAAAAAAAAAAAAAAAAAAAAAAAAAAAAAAAAAAAAAAAAAAAAAAAAAAAAAAAAAAAAAAAAAAAATATGCTAAATAAAGAATAAAGCGACAATTTGCATGATATCCATGCGGCATTTGGAGCGCATTCACGTACGCACGCACGCACGCACGCACGCACGCACGAATGCTAAACAAGACCGTACATAAAGCGAGGGCACTTATGTTCAAATTCTATTAGCTTACGAAAAATCAAATTTTGTTTCGTTTCAATTGAGCTGAAAAAGTATTTATTTTTTTTTTTTTTTTTCGAATTTATTTCACTCTGCTGTATAACGGCCGCCTTCTAACTTTGTTAGGGCAATACTACCGGCATAACTTTCTAAATCACATAATGCACATAAAAATCTTCCTTTCTTGATCGGAAATTGATATTTCAATGCGTGACGTATATGCAAGTAAATGTGTACTTAAAAGAAAGAAAAAAAAGAAAAAAAACGTAAAATTCTTTATTTCGATTGTGAGGTGATGAGAAGAGAAGAAAATTGACGTTTCGGTTTTTCTGGTATAAGCCGAGAGGAGCGAACATCAGCATGTTCTGCATGTCGGCGCCTGGGAATGTGACAAGTCATCGAACTGAAGAGTTGTTCGTCTGACAATTGCATTTTGCACATAATCTTATTCACAAAAATATTGATGCGAAAAACATTTTGCCACTCATTGAAAAGCATATATGCAAGCATGTGTGATGGCAATAAACCTGCTTGCGACTGACCATAACTTCGCGTACATATGTTTTCCTACATACATTTCCATCTGTTGTCGTATGTCAACTGACTAAAGGGTAAGTGCACAGTGTACTTACATATTATGCGGTAAATGTTGTTTATTTGCACAATTTTTTTTCTACTTTTTTCTCCTTTCCTTTTTTTAAATCCCTTCTACCAAACAGTCACACCGTACATCAACACCATCGGATATTCGGTATAATACATTCATTCTTCTCACCACGCTAGCTAGCTCAGCGAGATGTTTACTTTCGTTTGTCATTTTGTTCATAATAATAAACCCAAGTTCCATCCTATCCGTCCGTGATTTATTATTGGATTCACACAATAGATCTTAAACTTAAGATAAAACTAAAAATGTACCTTAAAAATTTCAATACGATTTTATCGTTACTCATGTTCCCGGGAGTCAAACAACAAACAAAAATGATATGAAAGAAGCAAATGTTGCGATATTTATGCATCTACGTTACGTAAGGGACGTTGAAGACAAGTTGTTCGAACCAAGTTGTTTCGATTAGCAACCATTTCAAGAGTGGATCCATTTCATGCTAAAATTGTCATCGGTCCATCTGAACGTATTATTTTGAAGCTTAGTTTTCTGATCTGTCGGTCTGTCTGTACAACACATCACAGTTTTTTTTTTGAGCTTCGAATAGGTCGAGTGTAGTCGAAAAAAGTAAAGAAAAAAAAAAAAAAGTTGGAATGGATATGGAATGTGTTCAGTGTTTAACCATCGCTCGTTCCAATTAATAGCGAATCGAAGCTTCAATGTTCGTCTTATGACGATATCTAAACTATCACTTCTTTGGTGGATAGTGTTAAAAAATCAATTGTAGAACTACACTAAGCACATAAATATTCCGATTTACAAAGAGTATCAATAGACGGGGCTTAGAACTTAGATCGGTGCATATGCTTGCATATCTATCACTATCCACACACATTTTCACAAGTTTATATGTCGCATAGCCGAGTAGATAGCAGTCGCCACTATTGCGCTGATGCTCGTCGTTTCAAGGCTCAGTGCGATTTCAGCATACTTGGCCTTGGCCACACTGACCGCCTGCAGACAACAATCGTTACACTACATATACTTCTCCTCTCTTTCCACTTTTTCCACTTTTTCCACTTTTTCCTGACTATCACGTATAGCGGACAACCTTTGGGTGCTTAATGTTCGGCTGAAAGTCTCCTATCCTTTCCTCTCAAAAATATACTTTTCCGCCGAGATATTGCTCGTGCAGTGTAAATTTGTGTTCATCGTTTGTAGGCAAATGGGCGTAAATTTCGAAACACATGAAATGTAGAGAACCTTTTGAGCCACTACAAGGGACGACATAGGAAGATAGGCACAAGGGGCGAAAGGTAGGTAGATAATGGATAACATACCGATGGATTCAACCGATGGCAAGCTATTATTTGCTAACCTAAGACATCGGTTGGGGGCGTATATACTTTTAGTTATACTTTTTGAAATATTTGCACATTAAAGGCAGCAAAAGTGTTTCCATTTCATTGCACTGCGTTGCAAAACTTCCTTCCTTCCGATTAATTATATTTTTTGTATTCATGCTCTTACCAATACAGTAACGAACAAAATCACACGAATACTGAGCAGATCGAAATTTTCTGTATAAAGTACAGTTCATGGTAAACTTGAATATCGCGCGTCATTAATAAAAAAAAAAAAAGGCTTTTCGACGAACAGGTCGGTCAGGCAATTGTAAAGCGAAACTTATTTACTTAGCTTTTCCACACTTCACACACAGCTTCACTTAATGGTAAAAATTGAAATCGTATATGCTTTCATTAAACGAATTATATTGAGTTACTCAATGTACTCGGGCTTTTGAGCTTTCTGCGCCAAAAGGCGAAACCAATCAATTTGTTCTCTGTTCTTATGCAAATTTCCCATGAAAATTCTTAATTCTTAATTCACATGAAAGTTTCCACGAATTAATTGAATTTTTTTTTTTTTTTTGTAACTGCAATTAAACGTTGAATGGAATACAACACAGTGCACAGTATCGCAATGCATGTTGACAACTCGTCCACATAAAGCGATAAATCTGTTCAATCGTCTCCTCTCGTTTTTAAAAAGGTAAAATTCTCTGCCTCATTATGGGAAACGTGCATGAAATATTATTAGGGTGAAGTAATCTAACCTATAAAGGGTGCTCCAAAATTTATATATACACATGTATACATATGTATACAACAAAATTTATTCATATGTATCAACTTTATCAAAAACTTCTTTTTCTTTAACGAGCTAATCTTCTTTCATAATGAGATAAACCTTTCTCTCTCTCTCTCTCTCTCTTTCTCTCTCTTTCTCTTTCTCTTTCTCCCTCTGTCCAGGTTCTTTAACGCAAACAACAACAATGTTATTACACCCTACCTAACTTGTACGGCACGCGTATTTTAAATTTTGTACGGATGTGTGCAACACGTACAACAAATTCATATTTATATTCTGAATCGATTTAAGCATGTCTGCACACGTCCGTCTGTCTATCTGTCTGTCCGTCCGTCTGTCCGTCCATCTGTAGGTCTGTCCGTCTGTATGTCTGTCCGTCTGTCCGTCTGTCTGTCTGTCCACAAATCCTTTAGTGAACCGATAAGTTGGAATCTTCAAGATGTGTTAATGAAATTTGTTATGCTGGCATGTCTTGGCTTAAGGGTTAACCCCTCTTGCAAACGGCTGTTATATTGAGCCATTTTTACGACTTTTGTATATATATATATATATATATATATATATGTGTGTGTGTGTGTGTGTGTATTAATTGGAGAACCGATTTAACGCTTTTTTAATTCTAATTTTTGTTTTTTTTTTTTTTTTTGTTGAAACATATGCGATGTACAAGATAGGGTTATATATGAGGTGGTTGAGGACTTAATAGCATAGGCCTTTGACTTCAAGTACAGCCCTGCTTCGATATCAGCATTTAAACGGCTCGCCATCACAAATTGATTCAGTCTCCCTGAAAATGGGTTAATAATAATAACGGAGACAGAAATCTTGGGTCGCATAATCGGAACTCGTTTATGGACATGCTGTTGGGCAACTTTTTATTAATGCTTCAATAAGCTTAGCGTTCGGAAAATGACTGTTCGTTCATTAATAGGGATTCGCATGATGCAATAGTTTAAAGCCGAATGTAAACAGAGAAAGCACACAAACAACGAAAAATAAAATACCGACTTGGGGCAATCATGCTTCGTGTTACAACGACGGCGGACCACGATTACGAGAATTAAATTTGAAAAAAAAAAAAAAACAAAAAAAACCTCTTCTTTAATTTTTCTTTTTTTATTTCTCTTCCCCTTCCTCTTATTCTTATTCTTTTTACAAATTGCCAGCCTTTAAAAAGTCTATCCGAAGCGCAGCGAAACAAGCGTAAAACAAAAACAAAAACAAAATGCAAATAAATAAATAAATAAATGAAAGAGTGAAACAATGAAAATAAGTAAAGAAATGACTTTAAGGACACCGTCAGGCTACGTATTCGGACTGTTTGCATTAATGGCTTGAAAATGTATCGACATTTAAACTGCATGTCGATGTCGAAGGGATGCGATGACAGGCACCGTATTACCGCAGACCGCAATAAATACTTTACTTTAGAAACTTTTCAACAAAATTATATTCAACATATATCGGATCGTTTGGTATTTGTTTTTGCAATTTTTTGTTAAGCACGTGTACACACAATAAAGCTGAAAATGTATATCCGACACAAGTTTTACTTAAGCATAACAATGCTTACAATCCTTACAGCGATGTTCAGCGATGTGTATTTATGTCATATGTGAATGCAATGCAAATAATTTCTGAGTTCTTGTAGTGTAGCGGAGTGTAGTGTAGTGTAGTGTAGTGTAGTGTAGTAAATATTTCGGCATTTAATTAAATGAAGAGACCATTTCATGCCTTGCGCTATCTTTTTCCGATACCATTTTGAAGGGTCTTTCGAGATCGAGAACACACCCATCACCATTTTATCTCAATTCCTCATCCTTTCCTGTCATAGAGGAGGAGAGACCTTTCACTACCATCGGCCATTACCACGTGAAAATGTGTTATGAATGTTGCGCTGCTTTTTTATGTTCAACCAACAAAAACTCTGTACTCTCGAAAGTCATCATCCGAATATAGTGATAATTACGTCGAGAGACAAGTGAAGCTGTGTCTAGTGTTACAGAAATGAAATTCACTTCATTTAGAACATTAATAGTTAATTGTCATCTCTTTTAGAGCTAACGACGATATATACATATATATATATATATATAAATATATATATATATATAACCGGTTATCCGGTTCGGTGTCATGCCTTTGTAATGTTCATTAAATTTGCAAAGGGAATCTTTTTAGTCCAAACTAAAATTAGTTTTGCTCCTTACTACTTAACACCAGCGTATGTGTAAACGCGATATTTGGTTAGCGGCAATTTTGAATTCTCCATCTGAAGTAATTTGTACTTTCGTGTTTTTCGTGTTTTTTTTTATATTAATTTACTCACTGCGGCATTTTTCAAAATTATAGTTTTGCGAAATTTTCCAAAAATTTTCATTTAAATTCATAATAATTGCGCACAAAACAAATAAAAACATAACCTAAAATGTAACAAATAAATGAAAACCGTAAAATTATTCAAATGCCAGATAATATGTATGTATGTATGTATGTATGTATGTATGTATGTATGTATGTTTGTATAAAAATGACGATAATGCCGAACGTTTGTCGCGTGCACGAGTTGGTAGAATATTTGCATAATTGATGATTAAAACGCACGGATATCTGGTGGTGGTGGTGGTGGTTGCCTTAGTACGTATTGTTGTTCGAAACAAAATGATGTGGGTGTGCTCATTAAGCACACTGGATGTATGCGCTCTCGGTCAACGCTTGATTTTCTAGCCTCACACATATTTAATACATTCGCGCAAATTATAAGCAATTTAAATACAAAAGCATTCACGGCCCTCCTCGTCATATTAAGTTTTCATTCAACTGCAACGACTTATGAAAACACAACATAACATGCACAGGCTTGCACAAGTCTACATTAGCCCCTATAGCTAACTAAAACTTTGAGGAGCTGGTCACTAAGTATTGCTTGCATGAATTTTGATCACTTTTTCCACTTGAAAACAACATTTACTGAGAAAAATTGATACGACAGACGGCAACATTTCACTTGCATATATTTTCCATGATTTTCTACAATTTTCTCCCATCGTTCGGGCAACATGGCGATACCGTCTCGCAAACGAGCCAATCGTTCAGTCTTTTTCGCGCTTCTTCAGCATTTCGAAATCGCGGGCCAGCTAAGCCACGGGGCATCGATCTGAATAAGTGGTAATCAGAAGGGGTTATGTTTGAAGGCAAAGCTGGATGCTCTAGAACTTCCCATTCGCCTTGCAACAGGGTACCCATCACAACTATTGCAACATGTCGCCGAGCGTTGTCGTGCAAGATTGTATGCAGACTTTGAGTCTACAGACTTGAGTCTATTGTTGGACTTTTTTGCAGCAATACTCCGTTCAATTCGTTCAATTGACGTTGGTAGACATCTGCAGTAGCAGTTGCATTCGATTTCAGCAGCCCGTAATACGCTATACCTTGCTGATTACACCATAAGCACGAAAAAGCTTCATGGCCATAAATATTCCGCTTCAGTGTTAATGTGGACGGCTCTCGTGGACTAACCCAAGGCTTTTTCAGTCGCAATATGCCAGAGAACACTCTTCGTTTTTTGCCTGGCTCCAGCGCCACTTTTAAAGCCATTGAAACCATAATCGACAAATCGGGGTACGACGGCTCAGCATCGACGGCAGGAAATTTCTTAAAATCGAACGACAAAAGCAACGAATGTCGAAAATGCAATTTTGAGCATTTCATGACTCTGTCTGAGGCTGTGTGCACTTAATCAACTTAATACTATTAAAAAGAAACTGTTACCTTGTGTTGAGAGCGGTTATAATCAACGAATTTACTCGTTGTCAACGTTGAAAACTTTGCATTATTTTATTTTTTCATTTTCGCCCATAGATATCGTCGATCAAAATACATGCAAGCATCTATTATTTACATATAATGCAATGGTTTATATGGTGACATAAAGCATTGCGACTGCAGCGATTATTTTTATTATTACTTTTGGAAAACATAATAAATTTTCTTTACGCAAAGTTTAGATCAACTTTTTCCATCTTTTTTTTTGTTTTTTTTTTGTTCGAGAAAATTTGAAAGTTCTATGCACAGTTCTATTAGGTGGTCAGATGCGAAACGAGCCTTTCTTCAAATCATCTTTGCAAAGCATATTTGCTTTACGGATTTCTTGCTCCATTATGCACAACCGAAACGTATATAAATGCATGCGTGCATGCACAGAACATGCGTCAAAACTTAGATTTGTGTGCGTTTAGCTAACAAATATATAAATAAATGAAAAAATTTTATAGAATTTTTTTGTGTCCAAACTTTTATGGGAATGTAAAATAATTGAAAAAAAAAACAACTAACCATTATGTTCAGTAATGAAAGGGAAGAGGATAAAACAAAAGAGGACATAACTCGCAAAACTATTCAATTACGTACGGATCACAAATATTCGCTCGGGTTTCCGTTTTTATTATTTTGCTCTCATTAAATTTTCACAAATCAAATGTTATGTTACTCCTATAATAAGATTCTTTCATTACACACACATTCACACATATTCGAACACACACCCGCTGACGGATATAATAATTTTGTCAATTGTTTTGTAACACTCGCAGACGAAACGTAAGGTAGCTTCCGTCTGCGGGTTGCAAACATTTTGGCAAAAATCCTTTTCGATGATGGATATAAAAAAAAAAGTATTGGAAAGATTTACAAGCGTTGCCTAAGCGCTGCGAATCGGGCTCACTTTTATTACAAAATGTTAGACATATTTTTAAGTTGAACTTGTCGAACCGTTTTAAAAATTATTTACGGTATGTTTCAGCGACACAATATACCTTTGGGAAGAAGTCTTACAGCGAGAGCGTATTTAATTCTGGCGGATGCAAGCCACACCTCCTCAGGCAGATTTTATTATACCGACCTATTCAGAATCATTTTGTAAATCGATTTTGTCTGACCGGTCCGTGCGTTTTTGTACTCAAACCATAGGTCTCAGTTTTCCCACGACAGTTGACACGCTGACGTGCTTTGGTATTGGATCGGATGTGAAATATTAAAAATTTGATCCGTTTACCGATCTAAACCATTTCCAAGAGCGTTTATCCTTCACGCTAAAGCACGCCAGTCGACCAAAGCTCATCAAAATATCTCAAAAATTTGCGACGCATGGATTGAACGCACAAATACATGGACAGATAGGCTTGGACTGGCTCGGGAAATAGCTCTGAATCGATCGATATAATAGAAAGTGAGTCTATCTTAAACCATTCTGTAGTGCTGTAGGATCTAATGAATGCAGAATTGTATTAGGAAAAGTGGTGCAAGGTATCCAATGGTGGGTTCAACTATAATCTATTCTTTTCACTTGATTTCAAGGAGAGATTTTTTTAAAATAAAGTGTTATATGAAAAGTACTTCAATTTAAACCGTTTCCTATAGCTAATAAAGTCAGTTAATAAATTTCGCTAACATATCTTGAAAGTTACATGCCACAGAACTACGTGAACAATCAGCAGGTAAATAGCGAATAAAAAGTGAATGGACAGACAGACAGACATACAAGCTTGAAGCTTGAAAATGATTGTAGATCAACTGATGCCATAAAAGGAGGGGGTTTTTTTTTTGTTTTAAGTCCTTCGGAACGTTGCATACATCCACATTATGTCAATATGTCCTATATCGGAAGCGGTCTAGAGCATAAAAATTCCATATGGAGCTAATATCTGAAACGGTATTTCAGTGAAAATTACATTTTCATCGTTTCCCTAGGGCTGAATATACTTTCTCTCTCTCTCTCTTTCTCTCTCCCCATGCACCCTCATATCGTCAACCATTTATTTCACTCCTGGAATTATTGCACGATTGAAATTTGCAACGAAAAACCGCTGTCCTTATGACTAACTTCAAGATTCAAGATTGCCAGTAGCTCTTAATACTGTTAGTTAATAGCCTTTCATTCGGGCTCGAATGTTCGTTTCATTACTTCCCGAGTGTGCTGACAGAGTCCTAGCTTATCAAAGTTTAAAACCAATCTTTTTATAATTTTCGCAGCCAAATTGATGGAAAAGGAAATAAAAAGCAACTGCACGCCTTACCCTTTAAGGGTCACATATGTTAGCGATAAATTTAATATACCGAACTATCCGAACGTTTGACCAAAAGTTCTAGTTTTCGTTCAGCTTAACAAATAATTATGAATTTATTAATAATAACTAACTTTTACTTAAAATCAAAACAAAAACAACAAAAACAAGAAAAACAACCCAACAACAAGTTAAAACAACGGTAATAATAGTAATAATTAATGAAAATATTCAAATTTAATTAAAAGGACTATAGATTACTTCATCGATTCTTTCTTTCTTTTTTTTTTTTCTACTTTTTTCTAATAATCGGATATGGAAAGCAGCAGGAGAAAGCAAGAAAAAAAGGTGCAAAATACGAACAAAACTGAGATGAAATGTTGTTTAATGAACGCTACGGGCTCTTAAAAGGACAGCAATCGGATGAAATGAATTATTTTCAACATTAAGCGGTATTAAGCGGGATTAAATTCAATTATAAGACCATTCCAAGACCAAGTAAATAAAATGAAAATTTAAATGCAAGCGCTTAGGTAGGTAGTGCGGTAAAGATTCAGTTCAGATGAAAAAAGAGATAGTGTTTGTGGCTTGAAAAGCACTAAACACGTCCACTAGTGAGAGAATCGATTTGCGTTACTTCGCATTGTCATTGATTGACTTAGACGAACTCATTTCCAAGCTGTCAAGATTTTTATATCAAAGCCGATCTGATTGCACGTTCCGAAGGCATACGCAAAACGTAAACTATAAACACACAAACTATTAGAATGATGATGATCCCTGTTCGCAAATATTTTATTTCGTTGCCATACTCATCAGCTCAGTGCATAAGAGCATAAGAGCGGTCAAGTTGTGCTTAAATCTGCTTAAAAATATATTTTATTTGCTAAAAGCCTGGACACAGCGATGTGTTTGCGAATATTCGTATTCGTAGAAACCGTATGTAAAGCTTCATAAATTCAAACATAAAAACATTGCAATCCTCTTAATTTATTAACTGTGCATAGCATCAACGGAGTAGCACATACAAGTATGATGAGCACAGAAAAGGGGAACTGGGGGGAGGGCGGAGAATTTATTGTCACATTAGCAGAGACGGGAAAAGTTGAATTCTTATAAGGGCAAGTATGGCCATAGAAAATCGAATATCGTTGATAGACATTTCCAGTCTATTGGGTTGTCCTCCTTAACCCCAATAGTTGAACGGCTCTATGCATCTGCAAAGAACACCACGCATATAAGTTGTTAGAGCATCTGTATGTAGAAAATTTAGATTCGCCTGAAGCTGTATTTTGAACGCCATTACTTCCGATGGCAATGCAATGTAGTCTAAAGAACTCTATTTTATATGAAATTATCTTTTTTTTTCCCTCGTTATCCTCGTGCCTTGGTGCGGGCATCAAATAAAAGAATTTCAATAAAAGAAAGAAAGTTAAAATGCAATGGGCTAAGTATGTTAGATCCAAATTAAACATGGGGTACATCATTACCTGATAGATATCTCGTGTCTCTTAACAATTATCTCGATAAAAGGCCAAAAGGAAAAAAGGGAAGGAAGAGCTACGGCAGTTGAATTCGAAGCGTAATAAATGAAAGTTTGAAAAATAAATGATATAAGAAAATGTTTTTTTAAACAAAGCTTTCTACTAAAAGTGGATATTTTCTCAAGGTCACTTCTTTTGTGAATACAAATAAAAGCTTGTAGCAAATTTCTTACGCATTAAAAGCGCTTAAGCGCTTTAAGTCGCTAGCGCATGAATGCACGGACTATGGGTTCCGTGAAATAAGCGGTTATTAAGAGAATAACATTTTTTGTATAATTTATTGTTCAATATTTACCGTAACTGTCGACACGAATAACGCGATTCGGAATATATCGTTGCTTGATGGAACGCATAGTTCAGGCACCGAGTGATTCAATTTATTCATAGGATGACAGCTGATAAACACAATACTGGCAATACGTGTTAGTTGACAAATCTTGTCTTCGCTTGTAGGCATAAAAATGAATGACAACGCGTTCGCAATATTGTCCTCTTGAAATAATTTAATTTTGCAAAATTGCTTCATTGATTTGTAAACAATGTACGGATAATAAGCTTAAGAGCAAAATAAATTACTTTTTATACCTTAGAGCACTTGTAATACAAGGCCGTATTAAGGTTATATTAAGCTTATGCGAATGTATGCAACAGTTAGAAGGACATGGGGTAGGTGGTACTTTTCATTATACCGATCAATTTGAAATCATTTTCTTGTCTGTCCGCCTGTCCATCTTGTTGCGTTGAGTGGTTAACGTACAAGTCGCAGTTTTTGATATGTTTTGATGAAATTCGCTAGACCAGCGTGTTTTAAGCCCCAGAACGAACACTATTGAGAATAGTTCGGATTGGACTATGACTATTTTTTCGATCGCTCGCTCCTCTATATATAAAGTGTTATTTTGAAAAGTCACTGTATTAAACGAAGTGCTGCAGGGTGTTTAATTGTGGGCCGTGTTCCACGTCTTGTCTTCTTACTTATCTGTAATTGTCGTTCCAAATAAAAAAAATTATGCAAATATTTTAATTATTAATAAGATGCACTTTAGGATGCGCTGAACTTTTCAATGCAGGCATTAGTCGATTCAAGAGAAGAGATCAAAAATAATATATATTCAGATATGTGTAAGTTAATCATTATAGATAAATAAATTAAAAGAGCAGAATAGAATTAAAGTATAAACGATGTTTACTGAAAGCGGACGAAAAAAAAAAAACAAGTTTAATAAAAGAATTGATAACAACCGTATGCATATATGTGTAAATAATAATAAAAAAAAAAAAAAAAGAAAAAAAAAAAACAACAACAACAACAAGAACAACTATAGAAATAATATGAAAAGTCAACATACACTAGAAAAATGAGATATCTAAACTAAACCAATGAATTTTAATATAAAATATTTTTTTAAAATAAATTCTTTTAACATGACGATAGAAAATAAAAAATTTAAAAAAAAAAAAAAAAAAAAAAAACAAAAATGCAAAAGAAAAAAACAAAAGAAAATTAAGTACTAAATAAATTTTTTTTAAATGAATTTAGCATAATTTATAAACATGTTTGTTAAATTTGAAACAATAAATAATAAGTTATCGAGCAATCGATCTTTGTTTTCTGTAATAATAAATTGATTGAAAATATTTTGTTAAGTTTTTTTGTTCCATTTTTTGTTCCATTATCATAAAAGCCACAATTAATTGAGACATAATAAAATATAAAAAGAAGATAACGAAAACAAACACCGCACACACAAATTATAAAAATAAAAAAGCGAATTGTGTTTCATTACGAAATCGAATGGAAACTATGGGATATATTGGTTTGTGAAAAAGTAAAAGTTCCGTGATCTAGTCGGACACTAAGAGCTCCGTGTGCTGGCAATCGATCGTCTAAACAAGACTCAGATCGATATCGAGAATGAATATCACTTACCCGGCTACATATACGCCTTGATAGGGTGCAGTATGCCCAGTAACGTTATATTTCGTTTAATTTCTCAAGCGGCCTATAAGTTTTGTAATACCAATCGCAGAACTCCAACTCCAACGCTAGCACAAAAATCAAAGGATCATTGGACTCACACTCGGTTTCTATAACGACGAGGTAAGGGAAGAATCTATGGGTAGCGATACTGAGTCGTAACTTAACTTACGTTATTTCACATGCTAAGTAAGGGTGTAGTGTGTCTTCAAACTTATCTTTTATACGGGTTTCTTCAACTTTTTCGGGACTTGCTAATCACTAACAGGATGGGAAGTCTTTGAAGGCGTTGCATTACGTTTATTGCCTGAAATTTAACAGTACCTCACCCCAATGGCCGGATTTCCCGTCCCCGTTTACAGCTCCTTTCCGAAGTCGAACTTTTTTCGATCTTCAAGTTATTTTGTAACCTCACTTGACCGTCATTTAAATTTAAATTTCTTTTATTAGATGTCGTGATGGAAACCGTCTAGCCTGAATTATCGTCCCGAGACCCCGAGTGATATGTGGTAAGTGAAAATCCCCCAATCTTCGGACATAAGAGTAAAAACAGAAATATGTGTAGAAGATAGATATAGAAATAGGAATAGAAATAGAAGTAGCAGTAGAAGTAGAAATGGAGCATGTGTGCGGTCGGGACATCTATTCTATCCCTATTTCTGTCTGTACTTCCATTTCTATTTCTACTGCGACCGCGACTGCGACCGCAACTGCGACCGCGACTACTCAAACGTAGAGCAATAACTCGTTTATAAGATTTTAGTTTCAATCAATTTTCAATCCGCACATCCATCCATGCCTTTCGTAACGATGGTAACGATGGTAACGATGACAACGTGGGGCAGTCAATTTTTCTATATATTCAAAATATCGGCCTCAACGAAGACTCCAGTTAACTATTTCTTCACAATTCTCCTGAATTCTCCGGATATCAAATAGAAAATCTTGGTGAGTAGCATCATCTGTATAAGGTTAAGTTGTATTAATAACGCACTCCCAGAAATTAACCGAATGAGACTTCAAAAATAGATTGATTTCGTACGAATAGAATTTCTTTTCAAATAAGTTTTTCTTGAAATAAACTAAAAGCGGCACGACGAACATCAAGGATTTCCGATTCTTCTAGATCGACACTACTAAAGGAGAAGAGTCGTTCGTTGCCCCCTCTATGCGCTAAAACTGTACCCTTTTCCAATACTTTTATTTTTATAAGGTCTCGATTGAGTATGTTATTCGTTACGTAGCGTTTGTTGTGTATCTTGGGGGGAGAAGGGAACGAGCAATACAAGTTAAATAAATAGCGTTTTCTCGTTTGTCACGCGTTGATGGTTACTAATGAACACCGTGCAGAGAGAGAGAGGGGAGAGGAATAGATGCTTTTAGTACTGGTCCTGCATTTAAGCGGCATTCGTTTGACGTAAATCCGTCAATTGCAAGTCTTATCGGACAGTTATTTAGGAAATTCGATAAAGATCGGGTGTAAATGTTCGTCGACACCAAATCATCCAAAATTAAATCAATTCAGAAGAGTAGTGAAAGGGTTATAATAAAAGTTTGTTTAGATGTAATTTATCATTTGCCAATCACAGGGGGTGTAGGGTATAAGTGCGAATATTTCAAGTCAGAATGCAGTTTTGCATTAAAACGATGCGAGAAGAAGAAAGAAAAAGCTTTAAATTTCTCTAACGCGTATCCAAAATTTATCTCAATTCGATAGAATTTCGTCCCAATTTTTTTTTTTTGCTCCGCTGATCGTCCTTCGTTGAAAAATGTCCTTGAAATGAAATATTTTTGGAAGTTAGTGTTTATTGTAATCGCGGGAAAACGCGTTATCAACCAAACTATGTGTGCGCTATAAATTAGTTTATGACGACTTAGTAAACAGTTGACAGAAGGCTCGCGTTGCCTGCAACAGCGAAGTATTAGCAGAAAAACTACCCACAGATGTAATCATAATATTATTTTATATATGCAAAGGGGGCAAGGGAACGGACATCTTTTTTCGAATAATGGTTTGTGTTCGCCGTGCTATCGTATCGGCATACTTTCCATGCACGTTTTGCATGCGGTTAGATTTTCTAGTTTTCAATAGTTTTTAAACAACAATATCTCAAATTGTATGTAAATAAATGTTCAAACAAATACGTGGGTATTTGTTCGCTCCATCTGTAATTTGCTGTTTTTTGGTTGCTTTTCTTCTTTTTTTTTTTGAACGTTGCCGGCCATCATTTCGTTTTTGGTTAGATGTGTAATTTTAATACGAACTCACGAATGCACCTTTTGGGCATACGCGTATTTATCTCCAAAAACTTTTTCAAATCTGCATTTCACTAACATTAACACGTTCAGTGCCGACCATCTCGTCACGAGTTTGCAACTCAGAAAACATAATCAATTCCCGCTGCGCTAGTACCAAATGGTGCACAATATTTTCAGTCAAAGTCATAATTTTCATGAAAGCCCGCAAATGGTCCCAGCCGGTCCAAAGTGTTTACACCAATTTAAAAGATCAAAATACTACTACTTACCCACTTTTGCCGAGAAATTTGGAAAATTGCAATTTTTTCCATATAACGAATTTTCAGAATTTTCAGAACAGAACCTTATATGGGGAGTGGCCGAAAAAGTAAACCGATTTCAACCATTTAAAAATAGCTTTCGTGCTTGGGCCAAAGTGCGCCTGTGTGCCAGATATCATCAAAATATGTCAAAAATTGCAAAAATAAATGGGCAGAGCTGAGACGGACAGACAGACTTAAATCGATTTAGGAAATGATTCTGAAACGATCGGTATACGAAAAGGTGAGTCTATCTTAAGCCCTTCTGGGTGTTACATACGTCCGTACTGAGTCGATAAACCACACTGCACACCACACACCACAAGTGGTGTAGGGTATAATGACTGTATGCGTATCTATATAGTCAGCTAGTCGTGTTTAGAAGGGATAATGGTATGTATGTATGTGGATATCAAGAGTATCTAATCGTACTTCAATCATTTCAACCGCATCGATATTCTGCCACTATCTGCCATTTAGAAGGCAATTACAAGCCTCCATCATTCTCCATCAATTTTCTATGAGACGATGAAGTTTCCCTTCGCTTTATCCATCCCGAGAAGGCGACCGTCACATAGATTTGCATTAACGAAAAAGAGGGCCCCTAAGCTTTTTTGTAGATCCATACATTGCAGCTTACGTTCGATGGAGTTTTAGTGAAAGATGTACTTTTTCCTTTCGGGCAATAGGTGACGGCCCTAGAATGACCAATTTTGTAATACCACCATTTAGGTTATGCACGTTAATATGTACCATAATAAGTCCAGTCCTTGCATTTACTTTCCAATTTGTCGATGCTCTACGGTATTCATACTTTTGTTTAAACTCTGCTCTATAATCTGTAAATTTTTAATTGAATCCAATAACGTAGCAATAATGGGTTTTTTTTTTCATAATTTGTGCGTTGCACCGATTTGCTAGAAATTTTCGGTTTCTGTTTGTTTCCTATAGAAAAATCACTTTACATTAGTTTATCGTTCCATTTCAAAATGTTTCTTAGAAAGATATGAACGCTTTCCAAGTTGACATCAGATTCGTTGAATTCAGTTTACGTTCATTAGCCTAAAAATTTTCGCTTATTAGGATCTTTTATTAAAATATTTTGGAAAAGAATTTTTGTTTCTCGGCAGCAAACGTGTTAATCGGTCTCACGTTACTTTCTTCTTTTTTTTGTTTTGTTTTTTTTTATGTGTGTGTGTGTGTGTGTGTGTGTGTGTGTGTGTGTATGTATGTGCAGTTTAACTAGCATCCCATGTTGATGTGTTGCCTACCAATAAAGTTTTGCCAATAAATTGCTGCATTCAAATCCATGGCTTAAATAAAAAGCTCTTGTAATGGTTGAGTAAAACCCTCTGATATATTTATAAGTAATAAGCCATTTTATGTATCTGTTTTAGGAGAGCGCTTAATTCTTTTCCTTCCAGCTTATAAAGCGTATTAAATCTCAAAAAATTTAAAAATATTTCATTTAAAGACCATTGAATTGATGATGTCCGACGCTGACACTTATGCCCAAGCGCTAGCTAAATAATTGCAATGTCATTAAATATAAATTAAATGAAGTAAGTCATCCATTAGATATCGGTAGATATCAATACATTTTGTTCTTTTAAAGTCGAAGTCTAATTTTAAGTTTTTCAATCCGTTTCGGGTAGGATGTAAAATGTTCAACACGAGATCGAGTAACATGTAACTCGATTTTTCAATTAAGTTCGTTAGGATGCTTAAAAGCTTTATATTACACAACCAACTCGTAACAATTGTATTTACATACCCTTAGCTACTCTATATCGTCGCCCTTTGGTACCTCACGAAAATCATTACGATATCGTTTATATCGTTTTCGTAAACATGAAACCGGAACTACTTTTCTATAGAAAATTTATTTATTTATTGCATGGGAAAGATGAGATGAGATGACATGCTATTCAAAGTGTATCATTATCTGCACATTGCTCCCACTTGTCTGACAATCTCTGCATGCCACGCCTTTAAAACGACATCTAATTTTGCTACGAAGCATTCATGGATTAACACTTCCCGGCTGAGTGCACTCAATGCACTGCCAAACTAAATTGCTATCTGGACGCAGGGACGACTGTCATGTGAAACAATGGACTTTTGGACAATGGACCTTTTCGGTATTTTGCTTTTGCTATTGGTTTTGTCGATAGTGTCCCGTTCGACGAAACGCGGAATATCATCTTCCTGCCAGAGCTTTAAGTATTAGTTTCGTACTCATATCAGCTATAATTGGCTTCATATTAGATTCACATTCACATTCACTTTCTTTGTTCACTGGTAGATTCCTCTTATATCTCGAAATTGCTTTCAATTGCATTCAAATTATTTGTGATTGTTACGTCTTCGTAAGCCACTCGCTCGCTACGTAGTTCATGTGATATTCATTCCACAAATAAGTTGAAGCTGAAGCTCGAAGTTTCGTTTGCAATTTTCGCAAAGAATTCAACAAATTTGCACAGTTTACACTGTTTTCATCAATGCGATGTTACATGTGAAAGCCAATGATTTAAAAAAAAAGGACTCGTTAACCCCACGCCTTATGATGCTATAATTACACAATCATTACGATTACGAAAAATGAAACTCTTTTATTAATTTTTTATCTCATTCAGATTTTACACTATATATATATATATATATATATATGTGTGTGTGTGTGTGTGTGTGTGTGTGTGTAATAGCATTCATTCAAATTGCTAAAATAATTCGTTGCCTTTTGTTTTTTTCCTTTTCGTTGTGGAAAAAATTGTCTGTAATTATTGTTCAATATTTGTGATTAAATAATATTTTTAATAACATTAATTAATAACGTTGATGTAAACCAAACAGTATGTGTTTAATTTAATGACTGATGATGAAAACAAAAAAAAAGGAATTTGATTCGGCTTGGATCGATGTTTTACTTTCATACCCATTACGTTTTTGTCCTTTCCTTTTTCTCTTGCTATGCCGCAGCACCGAATGAAATGAAGAGATCGTCTGAAAATTTGCAAAAAGATTTTGAATTCATCTAAATTTTTCAAAGGACCCGCCTACAACGCCCACATGCCTCTGCGAAAATGGAAATAGAAGAAATCAACTGCGCTCGCTTTTTTGTTCTTTTAGACGGTGATGAGTATAAAAGATTCGGTCCCGACCGAATTTAATTTTCTTCCAAAGGTCTATCGGCCTGGTTCATGGCTCTCGGCTACTCGGCAGGTTTTAGGATTCTTATGAACCCCGCCATCATCTTTATTTGGAAGTACAATACCGCGTCTGGCCAAACGTCTAGTGTCTGATTCTGCAGGTGGCCCAACATTTCCATAGGATGTTGTGTGTGCGATGTTCCACTTGTACTTTGGCAGAATGCTTCATGAATCGGTAACAGAGATACCTATATTTTTCAGCTGGAGAAGCCAATGACTCTAAACTACTGAATGTCTCTTTTCCCCCGTCCCAGTAGATTATGTACTGCACTGGCAGGATTTTGTAAATCTTTTTGCTTGTTTCCAATGTGAATCCGACTTTTTGCCTTTACGAAAAACGAAAAACGAACGATAGGAAATTTGGATCACAAAATTCCATTTCTTGTACCCACATGTACACATATGAAAAGCAAGCCGTTATATGGAGAGAAAGTCAAATTTCTAGTTTTGTGTGACAAGAACTGAAAAATAATAACATTTTTAAGTAATAAGTTAAAAATTTTGCTAAATTGGGATCCCGTCATGCGATGTGGAAGGGCATCCTCCCAATATGCGGGCTTTCATAAAAATTATGCCTTTGCATGAAAATAATGTGCAATTTTTGCCGCATTATTACGAAAGAAATTCTACACACAGATGGACGGACGAGGAAAACAATTTCATTTCGTATTATTCAATTTGATGAGGGATGCGTAAAGTTTATTTGTATGCTGGTGTTTGCAAACATTTAGGAAAATTAATCCATCCGTAACTTGTGATAGGTGTGTGTTTGTAAGGCAAAGTTAATATAAAACAATAATAACTTCATTTATTTAAACTAATCAACTGTCAAGTGCACAATGCATTTAGTTTGCAAATATTATAAATCGAATTTGAACTCAACCGATATTTGAGATATATTGCAAAAATATGATTTATTATATAATTGACATTAAGCAAATATTTCGTATAGTTATATATAGTATTTGCCTAAATGGCAATGGAAGTTATCATTAAATACATGATATTTAATTAGTTGTGTGTATGTTTGATTCACTTATAATGTTCATTACATTTACTCATTTTTATTCATTATTTATTTATTGTGAATGAGCAGAGAGAACACTTATTGAACGCTCACTGAAAATGCAGAAAATTAGTTCATCTACATACCTTACGCTCACCTATAAACAATGCAGACTTTATTTCTTTGCATAGAAAATTATTTGCATTTTAGTTTTTATAGCTTGCACCACTTATGATGCAGCGTGTATTAAGTTTGTGCGGTCGCATGTTACATGCCCACAAGGGTTAAAAATCGAGCCATCTTTTACTATATACCGATCGATTCAGAAAATAATCTCTATTGAAGCTTGTCTGTCCGTCCGTCCGTCCAACTGATATATGTCCCTGTAGATTTATATTCAACCTATAGTTCGCAATTTTTCAGATATTTCGATGAAACTTGGTACTTGACCGAAGGAGGACCTCCCGTGTAAATTTATATTCAACCTATAGTTCACACTCACAAGGGTTAAAAATCGAGCCGCCGATTCAGAAAATAATCTCTATTGAAGCTTGTCTGTCCGTTCGTCCGCCTGATATATGTCCCTCTAGATTTATATTCAACCTATAGTTCGCAATTTTTCAGATATTTCCATGAAACTTGGTACTTGACCGAAGGAGGACCTCCCGTGTAAATTTATATTCAACCTATAGTTCGCACTCACAAGGGTTAAAAATCGAGCCGCCGATTCAGAAAATAATCTCTATTGAAGCTTGTCTGTCCGTTCGTCCACCTGATATATATCCCTCTAGATTTATATTCAACCTATACTTCGCAATTTTTCAGATATTGCGGTGAAACTTGGTACTTGACCGAAGGAGGAACCCTATTGAAAATGGTTTCGATCGGTCCACTTTACCGCACGCTGCCGAATATTGCAATTTCCAAAATTTTTCGACAAACATCATTATGTAATAGTATTTCGAAGGCTGGCGCGCACCCCTTTTCATAAAGTCTTTACTACGAAAACGGAATCTTTACATGGAGAAGAGGTAGAATTTTTAAATTTCATGATGCAAATCGCTTCATAATAGTGAAGTAACAAAGAAATCACCTTTACACATAGGTCTTCCACCTCTTATAAGGATTCTCAACTCTCTTAACTCTTATATGCCAAAAAAGCCTAATTGTTAATATTTATGGTGAAAATTTTGCTCAGGGTTGCAATTTGACATAAAAATTAAGTGAACCTAATTTGAACCACATGGATCTATTTGCTTGGACCCCATTCCACATAACACTTCTCATGGTCAGTAAGTTTTACGATGAAAGCTGGTCTATAGTAGGAACTTAACAAGAAACACTTAACGATAGAGAATTTTTGAGTAAAGAGGTATACTTTTTAGACCCTAACGTATAGAAAGGAAGGGTTATCATGAAAAGCAAGCCCTTATATGAAGCGAAGGTGTACTTTCTAGTTTTTATGCCGCAAAAAAAAAAAAAAAATAAAAATAAAAGGCATGCAAAATTGTGAGTAGATGAAGTTCGTTGAATGTGGATCCCGTCATCTAATATTTTGGACAAACTCCAATACATGCAGACTTTCATGAAAAGTATGCCATTGCATGGAAATAATTTGTCGTAGACGATTTCGTGCAAGGTATTTATTGATCGATCTTTTCCTCTTGCACAGTCTACTATAATGTTTTTGTTTTTGAAAAATAAAAAAAAAAAAGAAAAACAAAAAAAGCGAAAAAAGCCAGAGAATCACCAAAAATTTTTATTTCAACATATAATGCATTATTAAATTTTATTCGATGTACTTTGCATCGGTAAATATATTGTTATAGCTTTAGTTTATTACAAGTTGTAGAACTAGTGCTAAACCTATTTACCGTATATACAAACCATCATATATATGATGTTGATGATAATGGCAATAATAATAATAATAATAATAATAGTAATAGTAATAATAATACGAGTATTGAGTTGATATTGGTATGCATTAGTTTTGTTTAAATATAAAATTTTCGAATTCATTTTCATCGTAATCGACGCTATTTACATATGTTTATCAATGTCATAGAATAAAATTTGAATCCATCTGTACATAGTTGAGTGTTTACTGAAATTTGCAAACCCAACTAACTATAGACTAAGAATAATAGCTAATCGTCCAGCTAAGATGTGGAATAAAATCGAAATATTTGTAGCTCGTACTAATGATTATCGTATCGTGTCGAAGAAACAATGCATCCTCTGGTATTAGTCATAAACTGGATCGTTTTTATCGCCATCATCGGAGGATGGAGCTGTATTCGGAGCTGTATCAAAACAGTGTCAAAACCAGAAGGAGTCTTCAGAGATCACGTAAAGAGTATATATTCTTGATCAGGATCACATTCGAAAATGATTATGGCCTGTCCGTCTGTCTATCTGATCGACTGTTCCTCTTCTCGATTGTCCGTCTATTAGATAATCCGACTGCCTGTCTAGTTATCGGTCCGTCTACCCATCCATCCATCCATCCATCCGACCATATCTCTGTCCATATAACCGGCAATGGTGTATACTCTCCTGCCCGCAAACACCAAGACATCCAAGACACGAAGAATGTGACAAAAAAAAAAATTGGAAAAATGTTAATGTTTTTCTTTTTATTTATAAATCACTATCGATACATAGTTTGGACACTCTACACTCTATGTAATAACCTTCGAAACCTGAACAAAAATGGGAAACGTTATAGGGTTTGGAAGTTTCATTCTTTTATCATAAATAACTGATCGCTTATCAATTAACATGTTTGGCCGTCCAACTGTCCTTTAAATTGCCTTTGGCAAACATATCTGCGATCGCGAAAATAAAGATATTGACTTTAAGCCCATTTCAGATTTCCCGATTCCTGGCAATATTTTAACTATGTGGCGAATGCAAACGACACGACAGCGATCCTCTTTTCATGTAAAGATCCCATAAATGTTTCTTATGGACTACAGTTCATCTTGGTTTTTCTTTAATATTTTCTAACGAAAATAAGCGAAAAACAATAAATTGTTTGACAGGAAATAAATTACAAATACAAAATTTAGGCTAGAAATATATAGAAGAAGAAAAGAAACTTTGAAAGTTTACAAATTGATATCCAAGTACTATTTAAGAGAGCAACACCACTGTAACAGCATACAACGAGAAGAAGTTTTTTGATCATATTTTGTGGGATAGAAAGCAAGACAATAAAAGAATTATATCGGGGAAGATTATTAAGGACATCTCTAAGTATTAGAAAAAAAAAATATTATTTTCGAAAAATATTTCCATTCTTCCGTAGCATCTTTTATTAAAGGACATTTGATGCCTGCGGACTTTTTGATGCAAATCCAATTCTAATAAAAAGCATGTATGGCAAAGGGGCAAAAGGATATTTTGTGTCAGAACTATGATTGCATAGAATTCCGGACAATGTTCAACAAGCATCGAATTTACGACTTATGATAAATACCCTGGCAACTTGCCAATCAAAATGTATCCGCATTTTAAACTTTCCCCCAAAATTTGCTGAAGTTTTCCACCAGTTTTTCAGTTTATTTACAAAATGTAATTAATTCGTCATCGTCATCGTTATTGAGTGGAATTGAATTGGGAATATTTTATCAAAGTTCTAGTTAAAACTAGAACTTTCATCCTCACCAAGTACATACATATATATATATATATATATATATATATTGGAATTGCGATACATATTTCTCGCTGTCGTTAACTTAATGACAAAATTAGTATTAGCTCATCCTCTGATAACGAATATATATATATGTATGTATGTAAAGAGAATGCGTTCGTTTATATATATGTATATTTTTTCAGAAAATAAATTAAGATGAATGGTTATAAAAATAAAACATTTTGCGACGTTAAATAAATCGCAAAACCATACCAAATATTCTTTGTGCATATACTATATGTGTGTGTGTGTTATGCAGATGCTATAAAAACATTCTTTTTTTTTTTTTTTTTTTTTTTTACGTTAATTAAAAATATATGTTTATAATGGTCTCATTATACTCATCCTCCGATAATGACGACATATTATACCATTCATTTCGCTGGATGTCCAATTGTTTGTAGACGCGTTTAAATATTTTTTTTTTTTTATGAAAATGACTGCAATCGATTTGCAAAATTTTTATATATTTTTATGAAAATAGAGCAGAAAGGAAATTGAGTTTCGAAAATCCAAATCCAAAAATTCTAAATTTCATTATATGAGTAACGCTATTATCAATTGACGTTTTTCAATAAATGTTGACAACAAATTTGTTGTATATCGCTGTCGAATTCCTATCATTTGTATATAAAAATAATGAAAAAATTTCTAGTTGTAAATTAATCCCAATATGACGAGGATCGCTATTCATATTTTCAGTTTAATAATAAAAAAAAACAAAAAGCCGTCGTCAAAAATTGCTTAATTTCTTTGAAAATACTCTCCTTTATGGTTTATATGCTTATGCACACTTCGAACACTTCGCACACTTTCGAAGCATATGTCATAACGTTTTCTCCTATTCCGTTTAAAGCACCTCTAAAACATTGTCGCAGTCCATGTGATTGCTAAAGTTCTCATTGCAAGGAAGGATCATAAGGTGCCAAATGACCGATAGACGACCGACTAGCGCGACTTTTTGGTCCGCTTTAAATGGTCGGCTCTTCGACGAGTTGTTCAAGTACTCGCCTTGTCATGATGACAAATGATCCAAAGGCATTGGCTTGTTTGGTTTCGTCACCTCCCACAGTCCTGTGTATGTCTTTTGTAGCGTCTGCATTGCACCCCTTAAGCATTCTTTTTGCGATTTTGTCAAATTATATGAGATTCGACGAGGAAAAAACTCTTGTTGTGTTAGTAAAGTTTATTCCTAAGATTGCTTCAATCTCACCGTATATCACATATCAACGTTACATTATTACTTTTTGCATAGCGTCAATGTTTCTTGGCGGACTTTAAGTTGGCGAATCCAGGTTTAACTCTTTACACCAGAACTATTCTTGGCGGACTTTAAGTTGGCGAGCCCAGGTTCAACTCTTTGCACCAGTGTTTCGCAATAGTAAGGCGGACTTTAAGTTGGCGAACCCAGGTTTAACTCTTTACACCAGAACTATTCTTGGCGGACTTTAAGTTGGCGAGCCCAGGTTCAACTCTTTGCACCAGTGTTTCGCAACAGTAAGGCGGACTTTAAGTTGGCGAACCCAGGTTTAACTCTTTACACCAGAACTATTCTTGGCGGACTTTAAGTTGGCGAACCCAGGTTTAACTCTTTACACCAACGTTTCGCAATAGTAAGTCGGACTTTAAGTTGGCGAACCCAGGTTTAACTCTTTACACCAACGTTTCGCAATAGTAAGGCGGACTTTAAGTTGGCGAACCCAGGTTTAACTCTTTACACCAGAACTATTCTTGGCGGACTTTAAGTTGACGAGCCCAGGTTTAACTCTTTGCACCAGTGTTTCGCAATAGTAAAGCGGACTTTAAGTTGGCGAACCCAGGTTTAACTCTTTACACCAGAACTATTCTTGGCGGACTTTAAGTTGGCGAACCCAGGTTTAACTCTTTGCACCAGTGTTTCGCAATAGTAAGGCGGACTTTAAGTTGGCGAACGCAGGTTTAACTCTTTACACCAGAACTATTCTTGGCGGACTTTAAGCTGGCGAACCCAGGTTTAACTCTTTGCACCAGTGTTTCGCAATAGTAAGGCGGACTTTAAGTTGGCGAACCCAGGTTTAACTGTTTACACCAACGTTTCGCAATAGTAAGGGATGATCTTTTATTGCGAAAAGTGGAAGTAAATTGATTGATGCACTCCGCGCTTGATAATTCCACATCGGAAGTTCAGCAGTTAACTCCATTTTTCCATTGAGGCACAATTTTCCAGTCACGGTGAACAATAAAAATTGCGCTTAAATCACCGAATATCCTAAGTAAGGTTATGATTAAAAATTCTCTTCTTCATCTTCTTCTTCTTCTTCGTGAATGTTCAGCGCGTAACAACAGATGATTCGCTGTGTTTTAAAAAAAACAACAACAACAAAAACACCTAGTGTGACATGAAGTACGTGGCCTGAATCTTGGTATGCTTTAGAATCTTAGTTGTTTTTGGTATATTTTTACACTCGCCACCGAACGATGAAGGGGTATATTAATTTTGTCAAAACGCTTGCAACGCCCCGAAGGAAGTATCATAGACTCCGAAAACTATAGCAACAAATTCTTGATCAGTATCAAATTCTGAATCGACTTAAGCATGTCCGTCTGTGCGTCCACCACGTCTAAAGCTCAAATTGTTCTTTTCTTTCGTTGTGAATAAAAAATATTAAACTTAGTGTTACTAGTTAGTGCACTTAGTGCATAGTGTTGCCAAAGCTGAAAATACAAACAGTGACAATATAATAGTGTATTGAAAGTTCTTTTCACATTTAGAACTCAGCAAATCAATACCTAATATCTGATTAGGTCTAAGCATGATTTGAAAATTTTGAAATTTCGATCAGTTATCTGCGTTCTGCATCTTTTTTTTCTAAATCTTAATAAATTGTAAGCAGCTTAAGTTGTCTTATCTCTGTTACAAAACATTTAAAATATCATTCCGATGCATCGAAATGAAAATCGGAGATTCTAACAAGTATGTATATATGTATGGTTTTTTAAAAATTATAATAAAATTCTTCAAGCTATATATATATTTATATATATATATATTTTTCTTCTTCTTATTTTCATTTTAACTTTCTTATATCATTTCAGTTAAATTCGCTAATATATCGAAGAAGAAAATGGAAAAATTTGGAAACTTTAGACATTTCAGGTAAATTTCCCCTCATTTAATCTACACGTCATGAATGAAAACAAGGCCGACAAGGCCGACTATATAAATGTGGCCTTAATATATACGATAACCTATTAGGTACCAAACAAATTTTATAGAAGTATTGTTTAACATATAAACGATGCATGATCTGCGAGACACAATCTACGACGTCTATGTCGATCGAGGGAGGGAATCGAGGGAGAATCTATCGCATTCTCTAATAATTATATATATCGCATATTATGCAAAAATTATTAATGAGTTTTAAAAGACTCAACCGCAACTTACTATACATACATACATACATATATAATAAGATTTATTTTTTCTTTTCTTTTGTTGCATTCGTTTACATATTCGTTTGTTCTCACGCATAAATTATAAGAGCGTTTGTATTATTTGTAGCTTTTTATTTCGCGGAATTGTGCGGCCGCTTAGCCGTTCATGATTCATTTCCATTACTGTTTTCCTGTTTATTTGTTTCTAATTTGGTTTCTGCATAAATTTGTTATACTTTTATATGCATGGCTATGATGTTTGTTAATCTGTTTGTAAAGATATAAATTTTTATGAGCTCGAAATAGTCCAACAAAAAAAAAAATAAAAAAATAAATAAATAAATAAATAAATAAATAATAATAACAATGAAGCTAATATTTGATCCTAAATATGCAAATATTTCATGTCGTTTGCAGTTCCCACAAGTATGCAAAGGACACTTCAAAAAATGCCAGATCACTGTATCTTGTCTTGGGTAATATTAAGACTTTTCTTTACTTGATTTCTTTCTTACTTCTGAACACACAGTTTTAGTTACCCTCCCCCTGCTGCAAAGAGAAGAAAAAATATTTTCTTTGAATTTCGATAGACGATCAAAGGTCTCAAGTAGAAAAAGGCAGGAGAAGGACTGGGAAAACTAATTTCCTTCTTTACACCCGAAGAATAAGGGGTGTATTCATTTTGCCCAACTTCGGACAACCTAAAAAGTGGAAATGTTCTTGTTCTTGATCGGTATCGAATTACAAGTCGGTTTAAGCATGTCCGTCTATCCGCGAAAAAAGAAGCTATAGAATTCAAATTTGGCAGAAACGTTGGAAGGTGTTGAGAATGGAGCAAATTGGCCGAAGGACACGCCCAGAGCGCCACGTAAACTGAGAACACACCTGCTTTCCTAAAGGAATAAAAAATGAAGTTTTCGCGCACTAGTCATAAACTACATAAAAGAGAAATTCACAAAAATTCGAACGTATATCCTGCGGGTAATGCTGTAGTGTTTGTATAAAAATGGCAAGACTTGACTACGCCTACCTAATATTATAGTCTATCGAATCTTCATTTTTTTCCAACATCTTTATAACGCGCAAAAGTAATCTTCGGGACACCTATAACGTATACAAATTCTTGGTCAATTTCAAGTTTGGAATGCACCTAAGCATCGGTTCATCTGTCCATCTGTCCGTCTGTCCATCTGTCCGCCTATCCATCTGTCCGCCTGTCCATCTGTCCGTCTGTCCATCTGTCCGCCTGTCCATCTGTCCGTCCATTTTGTCCATCCATTGGTCTGAGAGAATTTGATTTGTCAAAAGAATTTTGAAATGCATGGCCAAGGTCAAGGACCACGCCTACAAAGTCCGCACATCTATACAAATAAAACTGAGAACATGTTTTCCTTCCGTGCCCCCCCCCCCTTGCTCGTTGCTCATAAACTGCAACAGCTATACGAACTAAATTTCCAAAAGTTCCCGTTCTCGTCCTTTTCTTCAATCCTTTATAGGACAATGGCGATGGATAGATGCCTTGCCTTGATCGCAACCCAATATAAATAATATTTTTACTTCTTAAATTTTGCAATTGCCCCGCAATGAAACGAGCAAAATGTGTGTGTTTGCAAAAAAAAAAAAAAAAGAAGCAAAAATACTGCCCTATCTATTGATCGCAACAACGTATGTATATATAATTGATTAACAGGGATATGAGTTAAAAACAGAAAACAAGAAAACCAAAAAAAAAAAAAAAAAGGAAAACAAACATAAAGTGACCGCATAATTTGCTGTTATCTGATTTGTATGCTTTGTATGCTTTTTCTGTTCTTTTTTTTTTTGTTTTTTTCTTGTTTCCATTTTACAGACGTGAAGCTAAATGGTGGTGTACATATTCAATTACTACCCCATAGCGGGGTAACAGTCGTCGTTTAACTTAGATGGGATATTAAGATATGAGCCACGAAAATATTAAATTTACATGAATTTGGCCCTTAGCCACTTTCAGAAATTCGCTACACTAGTCGATACTTATAAAGGTAGGGTAAAAAAAAAAAAAAAAAAAAAATAAAATGCTAATCTTTCCCATCTCCATAATGACGAGGCGGACTCTCGTGGAACGGAACACATATGAGGTGTGTTTTCTTTTTTTTTTTTTTTTGGTTATTTCCATAATAAACAAATTTAGCAAAACGTTGGCATTCAATTGAAAGTTATTACGGTCTCGTCGTGAAGTCGGGAGTTAATGGCATTTCGCATAAGAAAATTGAAATAAAATATTCCATCTAAAGCAAGCAATTATACGTAAAGAGGCATAAAAGGCATAAAAGGTGTTGTTCCAGCCATTAATCTTTAACGAAATTTTCATTAAAACGCAAGAGAATGTAAAAATATTAAGTTTGTCATGTTTACATGAATTATAAATCAATTAAACTTTTGGACATCCATTAACTGATAATTTTTCTTAATTGATTAATGACTTTAAAATTTGCAATCATTTAAATGCCCTCGTCGATTAACTGGAAAGCAAAAAACAAACAAACAAACAAACAAACAAACAAAAAAGACGACGCAAACAAAGGCACTTAGAGTTCCAGCAAAATTTCGTACTTTCGCACGCTTCAGAGATTTCGTATATTTTTAAATAATCATGAATTGACTTTTAGAGACCGAGTTCGAATACCCATTGAGTCGACACGCACATTCAAATTCCCTTATCATAATCACAAACTTGTCCGCATATATATTTTTTATTTTTTATTTTTTTTTTTTTTTCATAAAAAAATGCTTGCATTATATGTACACATGACATGCACATGACGCTCCAATGCAAAGATCTTTGTGTGTAATTAAATGTTCCTTCTCTTCCATAATTCTTATGATATGTTCACTAAAATTGAAAGAATCAAAAAGGGATTTCTCTATATTTAGATTAGTCGCGTAAGGGTCGCGTAAGGGTCGCGACAACACGGTCAGTGATCGCGGATTCAAATCTCATTACGGTAGAGCGAGAGAGATACCATAGTGAGTGCTCATACACACTAACCGATTGGATGGACAAACATGCACATGACTGCAGCCACTGTTCATCCTATTCATCGTTCTCTTCGCCCACTTCTTCCCATCATGTTACGGGTATAGTGAGGCTTGAACGAAACCATTTCATATAATTTCTCTTACTTGATGGGCATTGCTTTCTACATGTTGTTGTTGTTGTTGTAAAGTGGAAGAAGAAGAAGAAGAAGAAAAAGAATTGTATTTAATCTTCTATTAAAATGATTGCCGACTTGGGCGAATGAGGCGGCTGAATGAACATTTTAAGGTGGACGGACCGACTTGGTCCGATGGTCTAGTCTTAGCTTTAGTCTATCAAGATGATGCCTTGTTTGCCTTCATATTTATAGAAGAGATGAAATATTTTGACCATTAAGCCATCTCCTAAAGTGTACGGGTCCATGAAGAGTATATATATTATTAAGAGGTGTGATCAGAGTAAGAAAGAATTATATATATATACTGTATGTAAAATGTGTTCCATTAAAAGAAAAAGAAAAAAAAACTTTTTTGATAACTAGTAACATCCCCGTCCCAAGGTATCTAAGAACATTAGTTATCTAAAGGAGTTGATGAAATCGTTGCTAATTATTTAGAATTTTAAAAATCGCAATCATGATCAGGTCATCAAAATGTGGAACAGATTAAGGGTTTTAAACGTTCGTATGAGCTTACGTGGAAATATTAAAATGATTTCTTCTTCTTTTTTTTTTGTTTTTTTTTTTTTTTGCTTTAAATCAAGAAGATTTCAAGTTTTAAATTTATTGATGAGAATTTTTTTTCTGAATATTACATCGGTAAATATACATCATTTATATGCATATATATATATATGTATATGCATATATTCAGGTGATTAATGGTAATTAAGCAACGCAACGTATTCACATCATCCAATCTTTCTTATTTGCTCGTTTACTTGTTTGCTTTGCATAGCTGGATAAACACAAACGATTGATAATCTCTTCGTCTTTCCCTCAAAATGTACGCAAGATTTGAATTAAATAGAAGCCAAAGCTATTTTTTATACCCACCACTGTAAGATGGATGTACAAGCATTTTGTTTTCTTGATACTCTGAGTTGATTTAGCCATGTCTGTCCGTCTATGCGGTGTGTGTTGATGGCACTCTCCTGGTCACAAAAATGAAGATATCGACTTCAAATTTGATAAAAGCATTGGAAGTTTCTCCACGCAGTTTGATATTGAAAATGCGTCAAAAATGGTCAGAGCAGAAGAGTGCAGGGGAGCGTAAACTGAACGCAACCCAGTTTTTTTTTGGATTTTTGCTCGTTACTCGGAAATAATTAAAGTTAGAAGGCTGAGATTTCCAATTTTACCTTACGAAATGCTCTACTGTTTAGGTCCAACAAGGAAACCAATCGGCCATGCCCACACAAAGTTAAGAGTAATTAAATTTTATTTTTTTTTTCTCAAGTTTTTGCTTATTTGCTCATCATAAGGCAAACCAGAGAGAGAGAGAGAGAGAGAGAGTTTAAAACTATTTTGTGCACTCCTCAAATGAAGATATATTAGTATTATCTGCCTAAAGATGGGTTAATTTTAAAGTGAATATGGTACGCACCTCGATTAATTTTTTCTTAATAATACCAGCGATATGGATATCGAATAAAAGAACTTGGAGAGTAGAATGCAAAAAGCATAGTGGTGGGCATGTGAGACTCGCCCCCCCCCCCGCCCCCCGCCGAATATAACTTTCTTACTTGTTTTTTTTATTGCAAGTTTTTCATTGAATCACAATCACCGGTGGCCCAATTGCATTTATGGCCTTAGGGTCAAAAAAAAAAAAAAAAAAAATTCATAAGAAACAAAAAAAATTATATTAAATAACATTTCAAGACTTGTTTGTTGGACTTAAGATAAAGTTACAAGCAAAACGACACAAAAAAGTCTACTGATCGAACCACTGAAAGGTTCGGAAAAGAACATCTTCATCAGCTAACGGTACTTAGTTTTTGTACTCATTTTCTTTTCCTTAAAATATTACAAAATATACACAAAACGCAGAAATGGAGAACATTTCCCAAGAATTTAAAAAATGTTACTACGAGGTTAAGAAGTGGAGAAAAATCGTACGGAGAAATAGCAAAAACAACTGGGATTAGTCTAGTGGTCTAGTAATCAAACCATTACAATGGTACCATTTAACTGTAAATAGATCGTCTTACACGGATTCAAAAGAAAACCCTCTAGTGGATCAAAGTCCACCATTAAACGCTCTATAGCAGTTCGGCTAATACACTTATTCATAGACCGACTTTGCAAAATAAGCCATTATATGATAAGTGGCCGAAAAAGTGACACGATCTCGACCTCTCTTTCAATAGCGTACGCATTCTTGGGTGAAAATGTATCGGTGCATCAAATTTCATCAAAATAACTCAGAAGATGCGATCTGTAAGAACACAAGCCGGGCAAATAAATTGGCGAACAGACACGCTTAGATCCATTCCGAAAGTGACTTTGAATCGATCCGTATAATCCGTAAAGACGGGTCTATCTCAAGACTTTCTGAGATGGTTACTGCATACATCCGAACGAACCACACTTACATCGTAAGTGTTGTAAGGGATTAAGAATTGAGAATAAGAATGAATTAAATTAATTATAGGATTTTTTACGCAAATGTGAAGGCGTTCAAAATGCGTCCTGTTTTTGTTGCCAATCCTTGAAAAGTTTATGTGTATTCTTTAATTATTTGCTCACATTTCAATCATTTAATCCGAGAACAGTAAATAATTAGTAATCCCTGCGGTTATTAAAAACAGACAACAGAGAAATCCATAAACAAGTCAAACATGCCAACGAACAGAAAGAAGATTCATTGTGAGCCGAATTTCGAACACACACACACACACACCAATTATAGTAGAAAATTCGGGCTGTCAGGCATCATTCTCAACATCTACTCAACATTTTAGACTAAAATCTATCGTAGGTCCTATGGTATGAGGTTCCTAACCTCTCATAGGCGGATATATGACGAATATCCCAAAACCGGCAGGCGACAGGCGACAGGCGACAGGCAAACATATCGACAGATGGACAGATGAAGAGATGAACAGATGGTCATTGATGACTTAAACTAATCTTAAAATATACGACACATTTCCCAATTTCTGATATCAATATGTAGACGAACATACATACATACATATATATATATATATATATATATACACATATATATATATATATATATAAGTAAATTTTGAATACACTTTTCGCTGACGAAATAAACAAAAGAAAGTCATATATAGGATTTTTTTTTTTTGCAAATTTTCTACTAACCTCTAGTTATACTAATTGCTGTGTGATTTAAATGAAGAAGAATTCGCAAAATTTTTGACGATTTTGATACACAACGGTATGCAACGGTATATTTAATTCAATTTTTTCAATTGTGCCAATAAAGATGATACGTATGCGTGGACGTTGCAAACGCTATGATAAAATTAGTTTATATTCATTGATAAGCGGCCGCATATGAATTAAGAACAAAAAGCGAAGATCTTCTTAACACACACACACACATGTATACGAATATGAATGAAAGTTAATTTTAATTACTGTATAAGTTTGCCCCCATTACAACTGCAGCAAAAGCGATTCGGTAAAGAGTAAAGACAATCTCATATACATACAAACATATTCATAATTTATAAAATAAAGAATCCTTTTTCTTTTACCTCAGGCTATAAAAGCCAAGGAAAAGAAGCCCAAGTAATCAATTGCTAATGCACATCAAACAAATCAGCATCTAACAGTGTGTTAAAATTAAATCAGTTCATAAGTAAAATTCACCCTCAAAAGCTGCGCATCGCATAACATCGCAAGAGATATTCGTAAAAAAAAAAAAAAAAAAAAAAAAGGAAAAAGATTTTTAATTTCACTTCTACTTTCTCTTTACTGAGTGTATCTAAAGTTTTTCTTGCGTTTCCTCTGCGTCAATTGCGTGCGTCCGTGTGTGTGTGTGTGTGTGTGTGTGTGTGTGTATATATATATAAATTAAATTTTGAAATTTCTTATGAAGAGGATGGTACGTGTTTTGCTCGTGGTGACAATTTTGCTATGTATCTGCTGTATGCACAGTGCCTCAGCACAAGCACGTACAGTAGTTAATCGATATCCCACTAGAGCAACAAAAACAAGACCAACCACTGTCACAGCAGCCACAACTCAAGCCACAAATTCTCCTATTAGCGAGTCATTAGAAAATGACGATAATGATCCCAATAATGAAGAAGATATTGATGGACGTCAATACAATTATCATCCCATTGATGTGAAAGAGCCCTACGTTTTAGAACAATCCGATCGACGCTTTAAAGATGGCACCTATGAGTATAGGTATAGGTCAACTATTATCACTACAAATTGTTCTATGCTTATCTCTATTATTTACACACAATCACACAACAATTTTAGATTCTTATTAAATAATGGCGTAGCACGCTACGAGAAATCATATTGGGAAGGTACAGGCAATCATACATCTTTGGCCCGTAAAGGTTACTATTCACATCCATTGAAAAATGGGAAATTTCTCACCATCTATTATACAGCCGATCGAGACGGTTATCGCGAAGATCTATGTAAGCACAATTCTCATTAGCAAATATTTCATATACAAATATTTTTCTGCTATGGCGCAAATGTAATTTTAGCCACCTACACTGATGCCTCGCCCGTTTTGCCGAGAAACCTTGAGATACCCGAAAATGATGACGTAGTTGAAACTTCGACAAACCCAATTAATTTATGGAGCGTTACGCGTAAACCTAAGAATACCAGAAAACCGAAAGCTCTTAGCGAAAACGATCAGATTCCAGATGACGTTTCATTATTACCATCGACCACATTGCCATCATCGTCTTTGTCAGAAGATGCTCTATAAGAAGATGCTGACACACGCACAGGATAAAGAAAAAGCACACAAAGGACTCTATAAATTAATTTTCTTCTCATTTACTTACTCTCTAAGAGAATTTATTGACTTTCATTGTCTTCCCTCATAATACCCAATCGATACACAATTGATACGCAATCATGAGGAGACATTATAATATATATGTAATTAAGTTCGCGGATTGTGCACACAACGGCACAAACAAGTAAAAAGCAATCATCAATGAAGTAAAAATATATGCATAAGCTTGAAGCTTAAAGTATCATTTGTTCAATTATTTTCCCTTCCTTTTTGGCTCGTGTAATGTGATCACACAAAATTCTCTCCTAATTATCTTTCGTTCGCATCATTGACGGCAATCATAAGAAAGTTTTCGTTATTGAGTATATCGGAATCGTTGATCTCCCGATCTTTGTTACATTCTTATTCCCGTGTTATTAACTTGTGCTACCAGCCAGTAGCCAGTATATTAAGTTTGTGCGGATATATGCAACACCCAGAAAGACTTGAGAAAGAGAGACCGATCTTTATTATAGCCATTGATCCATAATCATTTTGTGGAGCGATCTGAGTTTGTCTGTCCGTCCGTCTGTCGGTCTGTCCATCTGTCCGTCTTTTTTTGTTGTGTTCAAGGTTTGGGTACACTCGCGTGTTTTGCACCATGGACGGACGTTATTGAAAATGATTCAGATTGGACCCCCTTTTCGATCGCTTCCCATATAAAGGTCATATTTGCAAAGGTTAGTATATGAATACCCATAGGGTAATGAAGCCGTGTTGGTAATGGTTGGCCGTGTCCTACTCTACAGGGTTTTTAATTGTTTTTATATGCAAATGATTTTTTAAACGCGACGCCTTTACACCTCCTTGCTCTGCCCCGTTGAATTTCGTTCAAAAGATTTTTGCCCTAAAGCGTTGATTAGTTGAAAACCTCTATCAACATATTCTCGACTGTTCGAGAATAAATGAAATTTTTATTTTTTACTTGGCTTTTGCTTTACTTTGCTCAGCACAATTTACATTTGTATCGTTTATAAAACACAGGCAACTGTTTGTTGTTTTCTTGAACGTTCAACTTTTCTCATACATTTTCTTTACGCTCAGTATGCTCAGCTGCTTTAATACCAAGCAAAAATATATAAACCGTCAAAGTTGAAAATAACGCGTAATAATATGTTATCGAAATTATTTTTAAGTATTAAGATCGACACCGAGAGCAATAAATAAAATAGTGTAAGAGAAAAATAAAATTTCTTTCCATGCCTTTCCAAACTTCAAGCATTTTTGTAGCTATTGAAGTTTGGAGAGTAGACGGTATTAATTCTTTAATTAATGATGGTGGGCGTCTCCGCATTCCATTACATAAAGTGTTTTCACACAATTCGGTCAATATGGGAGTAGACATGCAGAGGATAGCGGAGAAAACTAGTTTAAGATACGGTGCCATACGGTGGATCGATTGTCACAATGCTTCGATTTAATGTGTTTTCAATAGCATCTACGTGCGTCAACTTAAAAGCTTTGGTTTCTTGCTTTTTTTTTTTTTAAATAAACATATCTCTCAGTCTGTCCCTACGTCTTTGTGATCAACTTACCAGGTAAGCCGAAATTTTCGAGATATTTTGATAAGAATTTGTAAACTAATAGGTTTTGGCTCAATACGCACAAACGGGATTAGATCGGATCGCTTATAGAACACGCCCCATTTGGAGCAAGTTTTCACATCAAATAAGTTTATTTCTCTTTACCGCAAAATAGTATTTTGGCATATGACATAAATATGGAAAATTTGGATGCAACGGATTTTTTTTAACTATCCGCATATATAGACATATATATAATACCTGAGTAGAATATAATAAAAGCACATCTGCACATATCTCTCAGTCTGTCCCTACGTCTTTGTGATCAACTTACCAGGTAAGCCGAAATTTTCGAGATACTTTGATAAGAATTTGTAAACTAATAGGTTTTGACTCAATACGCACAAACGCCAATAAAAAGGGATTAGATCGGATCGCTTATAGAACACGCCCCATTTGGAGCAAGTTTTCACATCAAATAAGTTTATTTCTCTTTACCGCAAAATAGTATTTTGGCATATGACATAAATATGGAAAATTTGGATGCAACGGATTTTTTTTTAACTATCCGCATATATAGACATATATATAATACCTGAGTAGAATATAATAAAAGCACATCTGTTATATATAATTGCTTTTCGGAAAAATCTTATTTGCACAATTATTATTATTATCATTTTGTTTTGTGTTTTTTTTTTTGCTCGGTTTTCGTTCGATATGGAAGAACCATTAAGAAGACAAAGAAACGAA
>KK502418.1:541395-558122 GCA_000688735.1 Glossina austeni | reverse complement strand
TTTTTTTTTTTTTTTTTTTTTTTTTTTGGGAAAAAAATTTGCCAAAAATTTTAAATTAAAATCCATAAGATTTCCTTAAAACGTTACTTTGTCTTGACTGTTTTTCTTTTTCTTCTTTCTTTTCTTACCTAATATTTGATGGGCACATAAATAAAATTGAATATCAGACGCAAAATTGAATTCAGATCAGAAAAAATTTACCAAAAATTTTAAATTAAAATCCA
This sequence comes from Glossina austeni, assembly GCA_000688735.1. Lineage (NCBI taxonomy): Eukaryota > Metazoa > Arthropoda > Insecta > Diptera > Glossinidae > Glossina > Glossina austeni. The sequence continues at coordinate 557,898 of KK502418.1, read as the reverse complement.
TAAGATTTCCTTAAAACGTTACTTTGTCTTGACTGTTTTTCTTTTTCATTTTTTTTTACCTAATATTTGATGGGCACATAAATAAAATTGAATATCAGACGCTTTGCCCTGTTTTGTGTCATTTCGTCATATTCAAAATTCTGATAATATTATGCAAAATATGTACGCTATGTGTTAACATGCGATCAGTCGCAACTAAGCCCGATATTGCAAATGTTAGCGAAAAACTCGCTTAAATTATCATAAGCAACGACTGTACGCTGTAAACAGCGGAAAGAAAAAAAAAAAGGAGAGAAGGAGAGAAGGAAACTGAATAAACAAAGGCCAACATTTTCGAACGAGAAAGAACGAATTCTGGATACTCCACGCAAATAAAATCGCTAAGGATAAGTAACAACGTGTAGTGCTTTAGCTTTTCCAACTCGAATCGATTGAGTGAAAATCAATTTAGCGAAAGTCCGCATCCATCGGATCAATGGACTTCGGGGTAAAGAAAACAAAAGTAAAAGGCAATCGACGAGGATGCCTAAGGCGGCCTGATACTGATAAATATGTGCATCATGCATAATGTTGGCACAAATGAAAAGCTGACAAGAGGATATAAACGCGCGCACCGTAGTTTGTTTTGAGGAGAAGGAGCTTGCGATGGCTTCATCAACAGCTCGGGCACGTACATCATTTTGATGTACATGTTTGCCCACAATATTCTCTTTTCTGTCGTGTTGTTTTTTGTTTTTTTATTTTGTTTTTTTTTTCTCTCTCTCTGCTTCCACCTATAAAACGGTGTCTTGTTATCACGTCTGGCGAAAAATAACGTAATTTTATTGTGATTTACATTTAATGTATGATTTGAAATTTAAATAAAAAAAAAAAAAGAATGAAAGGCCTGAGAAAACCGCTATTCGCTTTGCTATGAACTCCGCAAGCGTATTAGACAAGTCGAGTGTAATAAGTCGTTGCATAGGACACTAAGAAGAAAACATGAACATGTCACTGTGAATAATTTATAGGAAACCGAATATTTTAAGCATTAGGCGTTCGCTTAGCTGAGCTACTCCCGCCTATTCACATTCATTCACATATCACACATAGCAAGCATATCGTCAAAGTCCATTTGACATTTGATCTAAAGTCAGTTGTCCGGTCATGTGTCCGATATCTTGGCAGTTGGACAAATTCGGATTTTGACGGTTGGCACAGAAATATAGTGTAAATTAAGTTAAGTGAAATATAGTGTAATTAAGGTTGGCTCCGCAATTCCAAAGGTGCCTTTGGAAAACAAAAAAAAAAGGTAAATATTTGCATCAAGTGCTAGACTATATTAATGACTAGGGAGGGACTCGAACAAATTCACACTGAAGGGAAAGGAAACTGCACTAATTATTATTTTTAGGCAAATTTTTGTTATGCGAAACGAACGAATGAGCGGGAATGAGTGGAATGACACGGAATGACAGACTAACTAGTCTCTTTTTTCTTTTTTACATTTTCTTTACACTATTCATACACTTGACCAAATCCTGAAGTATTTATCTTAACATCGAAATAGCGATTTCTTAAGTCATTGCGCGGAAATCCAATGAAACAACAAGTCGAGCATTTTCCTTTAGAAATTGCTCCAGATTCAAACAAATTCAAACAAATTATGCTATGCAATGTGACATCATCTTGTCTCTTAGTGTTTGTCGCTTCCTTTTGTTGTGTGACAACACTACAGGTTAAGGTTAAGGCTTCCGTCTGTTAAAGAGCGCACTTCGGCTTTTCGCTTTCAAGGCGTATTGCTTAAGAAATTACCTACGGATTAAGAACAGTAACTAACTTATGATTCAATAGCGGATGCAAAGAAACAACAAATGAACAAATGAAGGAATTAAGAAAAATTACTTTTGACTGCGAACTATTTTTGTGTATCCATCACTCACTCCTCTTCTAAAATGAAATAAAAACAAAAAAAAAAAAAAAAAAAAACAGAAATTTTGATCCTCTATAATATTGGACGGGTGCGCTGAATTTTTTCCATTTTTTTTTTTTTTTTTGCATGGGCGTCAGGTCTGTTTTCATTCATGAGTCATTAGTGAAAGAGTAAATTTTGTCGACTTTTGAGAGCAGAGTCATTATCTGTTTCGCTTATATGGTGGCCTTGTCGTTTGACCGAACTTGCCTCTTGGCAGTACCAGCCCGCCTGCAAGATATTTTATTTTTTTTAAATTTTTGCGGCCGGGAACATATTCCCATTCCCAAGGATGGGTAAAACCGGTATGGACTGAGGACGGACTTTATAGGGTCTCCGAAAATTTCTTCTGCATGTGTCCTCCTCCTCGAAGATTATAAACCGAAACCGAAACCTTCACCTTTTCATGATGCCCGCTATACACGTTATTCGCTATTCGATTATAATTCTTCCGTGGAAGAAGAGAGCAGTAACACGTAAAGAAGGATCGCTCCTCCAATTAATTCATTGTGTGACCGAGTACCGTGAAGTAAGGCTGTCATGGCAGATACTCAAACTTGTGTAATGAAACTGCACACAGCAACATCTCCATGTTGTAAATGTGTTGACAAAATCAATACACCTTTAACTTCCCGTGATGGGTATAACAAGCAAGAAAACTATAGTCAGCTACGACCGACTTTCGTAGACACAGCACTTTTATATTAAAAAAATTCGGACAAAGCAAACCTTCGATATTCTGCATTATAGGTACAGTAGGATTGTTCATGGCAAGAAATTCAAAATGCAGAACCGCTCTCTATCTCTCTCTCTCTATCTCTCTCTCTCTCTCTATATATATATATATATATATATATTATTGTAAAGACCTATTTTTTATGCTAAATTTTAAACCGATCTCTTGATTTTTGCAGCCGATACTATGCGGGGACGTAGGGGTACAGCCGGACAATTTGACTGACTTTAGTCGATTCACAATTTAATACTGATCAGGGCTTTGTATGGTCTCTAAGGGTTTTTTATGGGTCCTGCGAACGTTTCAATAACACGAATATACCTCAATTTCGGTTTAGCGGTACTTGTATAAAACAATAAATCTGAATCATAATAGAAAAACAACAAAAAAAGGTTATATATATATATATATCTTAATTTTTGGAGAAAAACACATATGTGCCTTTATGTGAAAGGGTTTTATTTATTTATTTTTTGTTTTTCCATTTTATTGACACTGTAGGAATAAAGGCCGACATAAGGTAAAAAGGTTGCCCTTGTATAATGAATGCTCTTCTCTCTTCGATCATGTTGCGTAAAATAACTTGAAATAAAAAATAATAAAAAAAAAAAAAGTATAATTGGATTGAATTTTGCTTAAAATAAATTTTTAAGATTTTATTATACGGTTTGAAATTTATGTGACATTTCCTTGAACGGAAATTACTGCACCAGGTAAATAAGTGAAATTCTTGAGTGAGTAAATTTAGATTTGTGTAAATTTATATTTAGCTGCCTAAAAGCCAATAAATAAAATGGGCAACATATCATTCGAAACTTGAGTTCTCAACAATGCGAACGCATCACAACAATTCTGCATATTTTGCAGACAATAACTAAAAATAATCAAAAACAAAACAAAAAACAGATTCTTTTGCCTTATTTTAAAAGCACTCCCTTTGAGCTATGGACAATGAGTAATACGTAACGTAACGTAACGTAAAAAAATAGTTCAGTCGTAACACTTCTTTATCAAGTTACAAGCAAAGACGTACTGACGATACTTTAAATTTACTCAGCGAAGAGATGGATGCATTATAATCTTAATGATATGGGAAATGTTCAGATCAGAAATGAGTTCAGATTTTAATATTAATTTTTTTATTTACCAATCGATAACAGTTTTAATCGGTTAAGTTCTAGCTGTTAGTTCTAGCCATCATTAGTGATATTTGTTCGCTTTTTCTTTTCTTATGTTCACGATAACAACAACAACAAAAAAAACAGTCAATAGAAAATATGCGATAAATACACTAAAGTAAGCACCGTGACCTTAAATGGCCAGCACTTTTCAAAAATTGCTGGATTGCTTTGTTATAGAAAGCAAAAGTTGTTTTTATCGTTGTTGCCAGCTCCACGGGGGTCTGGAGCCCGCTGCCAAATAAATTTGAACAAACGCACCATTAAAGTACGCTGGAAGGTGGTCTTGGATACGAGCTCGACCCGATTACAAATGAAATGATGTAAAAGTGATTTGACGGAAGGCTTTTTAACCCTTTTTGCTATAAAAATGAACAAACGCACCATTAAAGTACGCTGGCAGGTGCATAAATATAACATTGATTTACTGCAACTCGTTTGTGGAAACTTAGGTGGAAGCATAGCAAAGTCCTTTTTGAACGCAGCACTTAATCAATATGTGAGCCCTGAATGCTTGGGTACGGGCCTTCGGGGAGTATTCGTGGTGGCTACGCTGGTTTTCACATTCCCTAGCGGAATAACATGGAATAGGTTTGGGTGGGCCTCACCACTTACCAGAGGGGGTTTATTGTGCCATACGCAATAAATAATCGGGACTCCATTGCAGTTTGGACCCCTAGCTTATAGGGATTGTCCAACTCACTGGGGGGCGTGGGTTACGCTTTATTAACTCGTCTGTCATTGGCACCGTAGGGTTTAGGCAGGAATCTACGTAAAACCTTTGTCTCTAACCATAAATCAGATTTAGTGCAACCGATAAATGCAAGCTATACTTAAAATGAAAATCCAGTGTCCAACATAAGTTTCCTGGGGTGAAACTCCTCTCAAGGTGGTTACCAAGTTTTGATGTCGTAAGCGAGCCTGTTACTGGCAATACAAACATAAAACATACTTTTAGCCTTTTTGCAGGAAAGTCCGGAATACTCCTTAAAACAAACTCTTGAATAATTTTGACAAAATTCAACAGGTGGACGTATTAAAATATTATGCAAGCCGATTACATTGTACCTGAAACTAAACGTTTACCTTCACCGATGCTATGCCAACTACGTGTCAACATCGACTTTTCTACATAAACCTATGTCGAGCTACACCCGACAGCAGGCAGCTTCCGAGTTCGCACAAAAAGTCTACATATTTTTGATCAGCATGTCCGTTGTGAACATTCCCTTGACCGCAAAAATGAAAGAATCAGCTTCAAACTTGGCAGAGACATTGAAAGTTCTTGCAGGCCGGTTTGGTATTGAAAATTGGTGCTTTGTCCATCAGTCACAAACATACACGACAGCAGATACGTCTAGAAAAAATTTTGAACGTGGGTACGTGGGAACTGTGGGTAATGCTATAGTATAGTGCGTCTTAATTTCAGTTTTCTTCCAAAATCTTTGTATATAACGTTCAAAAACCCTATAAAGTATATGAGTTCTTGGCCACTTTCAACTTTCTATCATTAAAGGACACTTTGCAGTTACAAAGTTCTTTAAGTTCCAGGCACATCTTGTTACAGATCTCTAATAACATTCTCCGAATAAATCGAATGTCAGAGTAAGGAGTTGTCAGAGTAAGGGATTTTGTGTAACAATTGTGAAAACCAAGGAAGACGAATATGTAAATACTATAGAGAAAGGGGGAAAGACAAGAGACCTATCGGCACTTTGGCCGAAGAAAGACCGCACCTTCTGGCATAACCTTCAGCAAATTACGAATAATTTCTAGGACAGCTGCAGACAAACTGTTATCAATCATGCCACCTAAAGTCGGAAAGGAATTTAGTAAAGCCATGAAAAGCTTGTTCCCGTAGTTAGTTCCACACTTGAACATATTTTTAATTATTGGCTTGGAATTTTTATCTTTGCTAAAAGATGGGCTATTCTAACGTTTGGCTCGTGCCTTCGCTAAGATAACTGATAACTGGTCGCTATATAAAAAAAAAAGATAGCAAAATGATTATAAAATCTGTACAACAAAAACAAATACGTACATAATTAAAAAGGCAAAGTGTTGTTGCTGTTGTTTATAAAAAATAAAAAAAAAAAAAAAGGAGGAAAGTGACGTTTAGGGTTTACCCTAAAATGCATGTATGTGTGTTGTGGAAAATTTACAATATTATACACACACACACACACACACACAATATTATACGAAATATGTTATTGAAAAGTTTAAAAAATTTACGCAATTCCAGTTTTTTGACGTGGCTTATGGGGGCGATGAAAATTGTTAGCAAAATCTGAAATTCCGTCCTTGTCAGCAGAGTTTAAATGCGAGCGTCCCTTACGACATATCGGCAGTAATCTTATTTATGCCTTTGAATATTGTTACTATTCGGTTTGAATATCGCATTCTTTCAGTGATTGCACTGCACTGTAAGTGGGAATGACAGTTGGCACTGATAGCACTAAGAGCACTCTACAAGTTAGTCGGAATAATTTGGTTTTTAGTCGTAATGAAAGATTTCATTCGTTCTATATCTTCGTATTTGTTCTACTGATTTTTGTTACTTCTTAGCAAAGACATTTTTAGCAAAGACAATTTTTTTAATCAAAGTTAAGTTCGAATGAATGGAGATCTTTGCTAAAACAAACTCGTGGACACGCTACCATATATTGGTGATGTGACCATATATTGGGTGATGTGAAGAAGTCTCTTAAAGCTTTTGGACTAACCTTTTACTTCAGGGTGATAGCAAGTAAAATTGTTTTTTAAGACATTGGAGAGAATACATCTTATGCTAGTTTTCCTAGTTTCCTCGATTAGCAAATTTATTAATATTTTCGTCTTTTTTTTTTTTTTTTTTTAGTAAATAAACAGCGCTATTAAGTAAATTCTTGAAAATGTTGAAAACTTGTATTAATTATTTTTAAATTTTTTTATGATAATATTAATGTTATAATATATTTTCTGATATTCACCAGAAGCAGTTAAACACTACATTAAGGCTTTCCTTGAACAAACTTTGCATTTCGCATGAAGTATCGCATACCATACGTTACGTTACGTTACGACATGTAATGGTTGAGTATTGTTGATAGAAAAAATATAAATTTAACGCTTTATGAGAAAAAAAAAAAAGTACTTATTAGTGGTAGTGTTTAGTTACACGATAAATTGCAATTCTGTGATTTCGATGGAATCTTAATCAAAATTTTGGTCTTGGATTTGGCCCATTCTCAACACCAATCTGCGTGCAGGTACTGCCACTGTTTCTGCTAAATTTGAAGTCAATAGCTTTACTTTTGCGGCCAGGAGAATAATTACAATGGATATTACGCAGATGGACAGACGGACACTCTTGAATCGATTCAGAATTTGTTGGGGGACTTTGGTGGGGTCTCTGAAATTTCCCCCGCGGGCGTTACAAACGTTTCAATAAAATGCATGCACTCGCTTAATGATTCGCTGATGGGTATAAAAGAGAGAATGGGAGACCTTTTGCGGAATTAAACGTCAATCAAAATAACCGAAGCAAGAAACCAAAGAGAATGCAACAATTAATAGAACATTGTGGAGGAAATCTTATATTTAACAAATAACATAAGTTCCTAGAAGAAAATTTCTTATGAGGAGAAACAATGGAAAGCAATAAAAAGTATAAAAGTGGAAAATAAGTTTAAATGTTAGAAAGAAGTCATGCCATCAATTAAAAGAAAACTGAACAAGTAAAAACATCATAATCGGCTTACATCATTTCGCTTTATACGACTCTTCGTTTATTTTCTTGACCAAATAAACTTTCCATGTAAAAGCATATCTTTCATGGAATCTCAAATATTTGTACATTTATCTGCTGCAGTCTATGAGTAATGATCGAAATGCCAATTTTTTTATTCCTTTAGGCCCCTCCAGGGGGCGGTCCTCAGCTTACTGTAGTACTGTGGGCGTGTCCTTCCACCGATTTGCCCCATTTTTAATGGAAACTTTCGGGCAAGAAATTCTAGTGTTGTTCCCAAAGTCCCTCTTCAGCGGCCAGGAAAATGTCTACAACGCACATTACACAGACAGCTAGACGGCCAGACCCATAGATGGTCAGGCGAACAGGCGGGCATGCTTAAGTCGATTCGCGATTTAATGCTGATTAACGATATATATACTTTGTGCGGTGTCTGAAGTTTCCGTCTGGGTATTGCAAACGTTTGGACAAATCATCGTCACCCGAAAAGGAAGAAAATATTGTATCCATAGAAACTGCGCCTGCTTACTAGTCATGTGCTAGTACATAGTGCTACACTTACTCAAAGGCATGCAAACTTTTGTCCGTCGATTATCAACGAGTAGCTTTGTCCTAAGTTTTACTACATTGGTGAGTGAAAAAAGCAAAGCATCGAATTAAAATCGCTCAATGAATCTGATGGCGATATTAGGTTGTGTAAGCTATCTAGAATCACTGTTATCCGCATAATGCCCGGAAGGGACTGATTAAGCACTTCTTAGTTATATGAGCCTAATAGATAGGAATCACGACTACCAAGTCAGCGCGTGTAGGTTCAAATCTCAAGTGAGATAGAATTTACTTTAGTTCTAATTACAGTGAGCGGTCAGTCGATGAGGACATAACGTACTCACTGATACGGTACAGATGAACTAGACTGCAGCTACGACTTCTCTTTCTTTTTTTTCACATCTTCCTGATCGTCATCATGTTACATGAACAGGGGACCACTCTGAGTGAGTGGATCATATTACAAAAAAAAAAAAAAGAGAAAAAAAAAATGCCTTGAACCGTAGTTCGAGCCGTTGAAGATAACTTTATTGCATAATTCCAGTAGCCATCCCCACTTACGGCCCTAATACAAGTCATAAGTAAGGTAATAAGGTACCCAAACTGGGTAAAAAGGGACGCTGAGGGGCGAAGAAAAGGAAACCATTTAGAGGAGGATGCGGAAAACGGAATGTTTCGCGGCATCAGATTCGGGCGAGGACGGCTCCGAAATGAGCCGGACAACATGATTAAGTGTACCGAGGCTTGGGACGGTGTAGACGGCTTTGAAACGAAGTTGCTTCGAGCAATGAGATGCCTAAAAAGACAGCGGGTGCAGACCAGAGGGAACGACAACCAATAAAGTAATCCGCTAAGCTCCCACCAGAAAAGGTAAAGTAATAACAGCCAGTGCCCGTGAAATAGTAGCTAAGTGTAATTCCCCGGGAAGGAGTGCAAAAAAGAAGTGTTTTGTATGGGGATAAGTATAGCATACAGATGCCCTCGATAACAGACTGTGCACGCTACAGGGCTACAAACGAGTAGCATCTATGAAGATTCCTATTGCCAGCTCGCTTAACAAAGAACAGGCGCGCATACGACCATCCGTGTTCACCCACTTAAACCAGTTTACGGCAAATTTCACAAGACAAGATGAACACACAACGCTTACAAACTGTGTAAACTGTGTAAACTAAATGTGAGAACTTAAGCTCGTAACATTTTACTAAGAAAAACTAGCTAAAGTCTAATGACCGATACACTTTTTTGAAGTTATGACGGACGAATATAAGATATGAGCACATCTGTTGGGTTGGCAAGACAACAGATTCCGTATAACGGATAGCAACATTATTCAGTTCAATTACTCGGCTATTTGACGTGGCTTTTATAAAAAAAAAAAAAAAAAAAAAAAAAAAGAAAAGGCAAAGAAAAGGCAAACAAATTATAAACAAGTGTATTAAAATATCATGTTCGCGTAAATATCGCTCGGTCGGTTGACTGAGTTCAGGTCGTTAATATGATATAAATGTTAAAACCTGAATAAATGTTTCGTTCAAATATTTATTGTTAACGTTCATAAAAAAAGCACAACAACTTTGTGAAGCAAAAATTTTATTATCTCTCGCTCTACGTTATAGTTAGTCATCATTATTTTAACAGCTATCACAGAAATACGTGCACATACATATATATAGGATGAGACCGGCAGACAATTTAATAACACTTTACCGTACATTAATTGTAGAGGGTTTTTTTTTACGAATATTACCTAAAATATGAAAACAAACTTTGCAGGAGATTGTAACAGAATGTGTGATTGCGTATGAGTGTGAGTAAGCGTTTATTTAAATTCTGGTTGGAAGCAGACGCTTGAATATTTAGCCAGATGTTCATACCATTAATGTTTCATCTCGACGCTATCTCGCTCGCATGTATATAATTTTGCACACAAGCGTACGCAGACATCAGGGCACACAAATTCATACGTTGCCACTACTGCCGCAATGCCTGTCCATATATATATATACATATGTATGTATATATATATATATGGCAAAAAGTGAACTGACATATAAGATTTTAAATTCGTTTAACGCTTGGCGTATTATTTTTACTTTAAACTATAAAAGACGCACAATGATCACAACTGAAATTAATCAGTTACGTAAAGATCAGGCAAACACACACACGTCCTCTCTATATTCCGCCAGTGCCGATTCCGATTCCGATAGTTGGCTGAGGTTAACAGATGTGGATTGACAATTGCCTAATTGTGTTATAGTTATATAGTTATGAGGGTGAAGGTGTGCGTGCGAAAGTAGTAATAGTCTGTGAAAATAATTTTCATTTCAATATCGAACGTAATGCATCAGTGAGTTTCTGAGCTTCAAAGGTTAACTAACCGAACAACCCACAAACAAAGTAAACCACTATTAAAATCATGTCGAAAACAATAAATATTTTCCCTATAATGGTTTGTTGCCTACTGGCTAGCATTGCATTCGCTAGTAGTGCAGCGAATGTTTCCTCAAATGAAACCCATTACCAACTACAGTATTATAAAATTTATAACAAGCGTAGTGCTTTAAATCTTACATTTAGTCAGCCACAAGGCTTAGTGACACGTCAGCCTCAGTCTCATGCTCAGCCTCAGCCTCAGCCTCAGCCTCAGCCTCAGCGTCAGCGTCAGCAACAAGATATTAAATATAAACGTGTTGACGACTTAAGCAACCGTGAAATAAAAGATCAATTCGATTATCGTTATCCCGATGGCAGCTATGAATACCGTTACGAATTGGATAACGGCTCAGCGCGTTACGAACGTGGCTACTTCTTACATATAGACGATCACAAAATATTAGTTGTTGTCGGTTACTATTCATATCGTATGCCCAACGGTCAATATATTACCGCTTTCTATAATGCTGATCAAAATGGTTATCGACAAACTCAGGGTAAGCACAATTAAATCAAAATTCAACTTTAATCCAAACTCTTATTTAATTATGTTATGTGATGTTGTGTTGTTCCAGCCATTACTCGCGAAGCCTATCCAAACTTGCCGCGCACTTTAAACGTACCAGAACCTTGAACGAATACCTACCTGCAAAATGCAATTGTGAAAAAGTAAGCCTTCGCAAATGTTATGCGATATCATGACCTTGAATACAAAATGCATTAAATTCGTAAACAAGAATAAAGCAAACTCGTAATTTTCCTTTAATATATTGGAAAACATATTTTTTAAAAGTTTTTATTGGAGAATAGAGAGAGAGAGAGAGAGAGCAAGAGAGAGTTCATGCGCCTGTTTGCGATTTAGTGTTTGGGTTTTTGAGGGAAAACAGAGAGCGAGTGTGAGAGGGAGAAAGAGGGAGAGAAGAAGTGAGATCAATGTGACAATTCGCGTTTTTCGCGTACAAGAAAAACGATCAAAAACATTGTGGTCGGCCATTTCTTCCCTTATACCTTGTTTCAGACGATAGGGTCCGAAACATACAATGGCGCACTTCAAGTACAAAGACTTAATTTTGCATGAGTACTCTTATATGCATAGATATACATCACGGATCATAGGCAAACAGACGGACAGACGGACAGATATACTTCAACTGGTAAAACAAAAGATGGATCCATCTGAAAAAACCCTTAGCCGGTATATATATGCATAGATATACATCACGGATCATAGGCAAACAGACGGACAGACGGACAGATATACTTCAATTGGTAAAACAAAAGATGGATCCATCTGAAAAAACCCTTAGCCCGTATACAGATGCATAGATATACATCACGGATCATAGGCAAACAGGCGGACAGACGGACAGATATACTTCAATTGGTAAAACAAAAGATGGATCCATCTGAAAAAACCCTTGGCCGTATATATATGCATAGATATACATCACGGGTCATAGGCAAACAGACGGACAGACGGACAGACGGACAGATATACTTCAATTGGTAAAACAAAAGATGGATCCATCTGAAGCCTTACCCCTTAGCCCGTATATATGAAATATATTTTGTACCACAAGTGATGTAGAGTGCAATGAATGCCTTACTTCTTCTCCTTCACAAGTTAACGTGCGTTAATTCCACACACCGATATATACGCTCTTGTGTTTAACTTGTACGCACTTACGCATCGCTTAAAGGAGCTATACTAACTTTACCTTTCCGTTGGAAGCATCCAAAATTGCTCGTCAACTCCAACATAAACTCCTCGAAAGTTAAAGTCGTTTTATGTATTTCTGGCTGGCTGTTTATCGATAAATCGTTGAAAGCTTTAAACTCACAATAACTAAGAGAGAGAGAGAGAGAGAGAGAGAGAGAGAAAACTTGTAACAGTATGCGTATATTTTGAGCCAAGCTTCAGTCGAATGCTTTAAACCCGTTATGCCCGCATAACTCTTATCTGAGTTATTTATTCGAAATTTGTTTTCAATAGTATTTCGTTTGGTCGAGTTACGAAAGTGGAATGGCGAGCAAAGAATCGCTGACATGTCCACGATCAATGGAACTGACCGAATAAGACCGAATAGAACTTTACAACAACAATAAAACATTTAATCTGTATCGTGATTTTAATAACATTGACAAAGTAATGGCCACAGTCTGTCTATATGGCTTTCACGACATCTCACGGAAATTTTTCTTTAATCTTTCATTCATGTTTTAAGCATTCGACGAGATGTTGAAGCATGCTTTACCGTTATATGTTTTTTGATTTCGTCTTTGACAAAAGAGATTTTTTTTTTGTTTTTTTTTTTTTTTTTTTTTGTTCTTTTGCGAGTGTTGTTGCCATGAAGTTGTTCATTGTTGACATTTGTTGAAACAACTTTTATCATCTCATCTCTGACAAACGTAAACTACTAACGCGTAATGCACTTTGTAGTGCTTGCTCTTATTTTTTTCCTCTTTCTGTTTCCCTTTCTTCTCCTATTTATTTTTTATCATATTTCTGAAGAATCTTTATATCGATTGAAAGAGTCACTTACTGTTTCTTTTGAAATCTACGAAAATTGAGTAAAAAAAAAAATCTCTAAAAAAGAGTAAAATATTCATTAGATGACAGAAAACCGCTACAATCTTAAATTTTATCGCCGATAAATCATTTGATTAGGAATAGCGCCATACTTTTGAACATTGAACTTTGTCCAGATATGCAGAATTCTCTTCCACGAACGAGTGAAATTCACGAAATGCTACGCACTACTACTGCTAAGCTTTAAAGCATTGAAAAATCTTTCTACCGATCTTTCTTTGGACCGATCTGAGAACATAATAATTATTACAATAGATACTAAGAAATAATAAAAACAACAACAACAACAACAACAACAAGAACAACAACAAGAACAAGAACAACCGATTAATTTTCTATTCTTTTCTCGGTACTTCGTCGTCGCTTTTTACACCTTACTTTATACAGCAGAAGGCAGCAAAGCAAAGAAGAAGAAGAAGGCAAAATGCCTTAGCATAGAAGCATTTATGCTTTGGGATATAAAAACGGGGTTTATCTTCAATTAATTTTGAATTTGAAACGATCTCGAATAAATCAAAAACCACGAACTGCCAATGTCAGCCACATTATTGGATATTGATTGTGTTGCTTATGTATATATGAATGTGTGTTGTGAAATACATTCAGCATGTACATGAAGCTTCAATAGCGTTACAATATCACCATTGCATGCAACAGAAGCCCTATATATAGTTTTCCTTTTTTTTTTTCTATATCCCTATTGGAGAACATTACGAGTATACTCATGCATGCAAACGCGTATGCATGCACGCATATAATAAACTACATGAAGCATGCGTTATATAATGGATTTAAATGCGGCTGGATGGGTGGGCGCGCCAAGTTATAGTTGTATCAGTTAAACCATAAAATGGTTTGCCAATTTGAATGATAGCCTCTAAATGAAGATTTATTTCTACATACGTCTCTACAAATACACACACACACACACATACACATACGCATACACATTTACTTAGGTGTGTTTTATGCTTGCTTGCTTTAGAAAAGGCAAAAGGCAAGAGTGTTAGCACAGTGTTTAAGTCTCTCTTCATTGAAGCGTGCATACAATTCATAAACAAGTTGCTAACTGAATTCTTATTTACGATATATGTGCACGAATAGTGTGAATTTCATTTCAGTATACTTGCATACATATATATATATATATATACTTACACTCGCACTTGAGTAAAGTATTTAAGTATACGATGATGTCGGTAAAGAAAAAGAAAAAAAAAAAAAAAAATACATTATAATGTTATCCAGTTCGCGTAACATTATTAGCATCCGTTTATACATACGTACGTACATATATATATATATATGGATATTGTGTAACATACAATGCATACTCCGTTAAATGTACATTTCATCTAATATTGAGCGAGAGATTTCTTTTTTATTGTTTTTGCCAGCGCCGTATAAGCTTCCCACACACATACAGATCGGCGAAGAAGACGTACAATCATAATATCGTATAAAACATAGCCGTAGAGCTATTCTGCCGTGCTGGCGTGCTGGCGTGCTGGCGTGAGTATTTACTTAGAAATCATATTCGCTTTATTATTCATATATAAGATTTGCATTTTATTGCTTTATACCTTTCGTAAGCAAATACTTTTATTCAATTTTGTTACATATACATATACATTTACGTATGCATATACGTATATCAATATATTAGGGTTACCCATAACTAATCAATTATTTTATTTCAAATTATAACGACGCCTTAAAATCTCTAATGGTGTCCGATCGAAGGTTAACTATACCGGAACTATCAAGAAGCCTTGGGTCTATATGGTCCACCGTACAAAGGTATTTAAAAGAAATTGCCAAGGTACATAGACAAAGTAAATGTACACCTGTACACCTGTTGTCTGAGGCCAATAAAGATCTTCCAGACCAGACTAAGCAGATATCCATTTTTGTCTAGGATTGTAACTGGAGATGAAAAAATGGATCCTTTAAGATAACATAAAGCGATCGAAACAACGGTTGTCTGCAAACGGGAGATCTCTTCCAACCCCTAAACCAACCCTACCCCTGAGGAAGGTGTTATTGTGTATTTGGTGGGATTGTTCCGGTATAGAGCATTACGAATTATTGAAATCTGGAGAGACAGTTATTGCTAACCTCTATTGTCAACAATTACAACGGTTACAGTCCACACTCATAGAAAAAAGACCAGCTTTAGTGAACAGAAAAGGTGTGATACTCCAACTCCAAGATAATGCCCGTCCTCATGCAAGAGAAAATTAAGCAGTTAGACTGGGAACTTCTACCGCACCCTCCATACTCTCCAGACCTAGGACCGTCGGACTACCATCTACGAAATAAAAATTTGAATTTCTTATCCGATGTCCAAATGCACCTTGAGTGATATTTTTCCACTTTTTCAAGAGGGGGGTTGAACTTTTGCGGGAAGTGATGGCAACAAGTCATCGCAAACGACGCTGATTAACATAAACGATTAAAAAATAAAAATGTCATTTCAAAGAAACGTTTTGTCTATGAATGCAAAATAATTGATTAGTTATGGGTCCCCCTAATATTTCATATATCGATGTATAATCATATGTGTGTGTATGTAAAAGCAGTTTACTTGATAAGGCGGCACAATTGATATCGAATTTAGTGCTCCGCACTAGAACTTTGCATAGTTTCTTCACCTATTCACGTATAACGTTCAAGTGAACAAAGTCTCTATCACTTGTCTTAATCCTACTCACGCAAACGATACAATAGGACGTAGATGTAGTAAATGCACACATGCGATAGTGTTTGTCCGAATACATTGAAATTAAACGTATTCAGCATATGGGCATGAGTTTCACTTCGCTTCACTTTCTCTAAGCGAGACAGAAAGAGAGTGTAGCGTGTTGCATAGGAATCGGGACTACTTCATTTCAAAGTACTTTGTCTTTAAGTTACACGCGACAAGTATAAATCATGACACACTCGTACACAAACGTCTACGACATCATCTCTTGAAGTTTTGAATAAGCGTAGCTCTGTCCCGCAAGAACGTCATTTTTATTTATTTATTTTCGGCTAATACACGACAGCCGACTACACACAGTACACAAAGACACTTAAACTCAAAATCAGTAGTATTTTTATTGTGACAACGCGGCATACTTACATAGTGAGTACAAGCAAGTAGCTATACGTAGTTTTTAATTCAAGCGAAAATGCCAGAGACCACTCCCCAATAACGTTAGAGATAGTGTCAAGCGTGTTGATCTCAGTGTTTTTTTTTTTTTTTTTTGCAAATCACAAAAATTTTTTTCCAAACTTGGCATTAAGTAAGAATGACAGATATATATATATATATATATATATATA
>KK502418.1:522546-536582 GCA_000688735.1 Glossina austeni | reverse complement strand
AACAAGAGACCAATACAGTTAACATGTTCGTATGTCAGATATTGTCAGAACAATCATTACTCTCTGTACGACGCCACAATAATTTGTCAAATAGTAGTTATGATGTACGCGTGTGTTTGTGTATGTGTGTGTGTGTGTGTGTGTGTTTTAATTTGTTGTAGTACAAAACTTTTATTGGGAAAATCTATCTACAAGTTTATTATTATTTTAATTATTGAAGTTCGTCTACGCAGACAAGTTTTAAGTGTAATGCCGTCGATATGCACCATACACACCATTGCTTATATAAAAGTTGAAAATTCGTTAAAAAAAAATAAATTCCATACACATTCCATACAAAAGTTGCGTACCATTTTCAAGAAGAAGAAGAAGAAGAAGAAGAGGAAGATTAAAAATCATTATGATTGCGAACACAAAATCAATCTTTGCCAGCCGTTGCAGTGGAACTTCAATTGTTGCTTATCGTCCCTCAAGCCAAGAAAATCTATCAATACCTTGATATTACGATATACCGCTTAAGCAAGACAAGGCGTATCGTATGCGTCTGTAATATTTTGAGTTCTTGATTCTTGATTCTAACGCAGCAGAGGCGTGCCGCCGGCATTATTGGTTAGACGTTTTAAGAAAACTTTTAAAAAACCCCGCTTCACACTTTAAAACTTTTAGTTCACATCGTGAAACTTCTTCATATTCTTATTTCGAACGATATAAAGATCTTTTCCCCATTTCAACGAAAATAATTCCTTTTATAGATTGTTGAGCTTTGACCAGCTTTGCGAAGTAGTTGTAGAAAGTATTATGATAACGAATAGCATATAAATGAAAAGCGTTTACTTGTGCGTCTTGTACGCACACGTATGCACACGTACACACACACTGTTAATTTAATCTTTATCACAGCTTTAATGTTATTGCAACACTCACTGCGATGATCAACTCATGTTCGTGTTGAATGTTTCAGTGTTTGTTTTTTCGCTAAGAAGTCGGTAAGAGATTACAGTTTTTTTTTTTCTCAAAAACAAGTTACACAAAATCCAAATCTATATAAAAAGTAAACAAAACTAAACTTAACTGTACGTGTCAAAGTTGTAACGAATTGCAATAACGTATCGAGAAGTAAAGTAAACAGAATTGTGGCAATCATTAAAAATGTATGAGTTAATAATATATTATATATATAAGAATAGTAAGTGTGTGTATGTGTGTGTGTGTGTGTGTGTGTGTGTGTGTTCGAGAATATTATTTTTATATAAGAGCATGGACTTTATTGTGCTACAAAAACTTTTACACATCAAGCACACTTATGTCTGTACAAAAATTCGACATTCAACGCTACGTTCACTTTTTTATTCACTTTTTGACCACCTTATCGCTGTGTACACACAATGCAAAACGGGAAAGCATTTCAGCAACCATTCATTGTCAGCAACCGCATGCTTTAATTCCATGCTTATTAATATTTTTCTCCTCACCCAAAAAAAATCATGATGACTATCTATGACTATAAAAAAGTAATAGAAAAAAGACAAGAAAAGAAAAGAAGAGAAAAAAAAAAAACCAAAAAGACAAAAAGACAAATAAGACCAGCGTTTCATAATTTATTAAGAAACGCTTTAAACTACTAAGAGATTTTATGCGGTTCTTTTCCTGTCTGCAAATTTCATTACAAACAGCTGATGAGCTCAATAAACACTTTTCTGTTGCCCTCAGGTTTCAAGCCAATGATTATCATTCACCGCCACGGTATCATTTAACGAATAGATTGCGAACAAAAGGCAAAAAAAAAATTATATTTATGTTTGTTTAGAAAGGATCTTTTAATATCCACCACCACCACCATCACCACCACCACCAGCTCATTACCAGCACCTACTACCCTACACTACCCACTTATCGCACAACGGTATCGAGTTTGAGTTTGTGCAGATTTATATCCCAAGGATTTGGGATAGACACACACACATAGATATTCAGAATCGTTTTTCTGAATCGATCCAGCTTGTCTGTTCGTCTGTCCGCTTTTCCTCTTTTTCACCCATTGTCCATATAACGCCTTATTTTGAACAGTCACTCCTTATATTAATAACTGTATATAGAGTATACACGCAGTATGTAACTGTGAATATAGCATAAATCGCTGAGGGCGTGCAACTTGAAAAATGAACCCAACCTTGCAGGAATTAAAAAAAAAAAAAAAAAAAAAATTAATGAAATTTAAAACCCCGCGTGAGTAAAACTTCGGATTTTATTTAAAACTTCAACAAGCGCCCTGAAGCCTGAAGACTAAATAAGATTTACTCCACCAGGGCTCGCAAGGGTGCTCGCATGTTACAAATATTTTTATCAACTGAATATATCTCTTAATGTAGGGCAACATGCGGTTATATTATTTGCATAAACTCTGAAGAGAAAAAAGGAAAAAAAAAAAGAAAAAAGGCAAACGATTGTTCAAGACTGCAACAAACAAAACACGAGTGACCAAAATGTTATGATGGCGTAGCACCAAAACTTTTAATATGCTGCGTGCTGACCTAAAAGATTATTACAACACTAGAAAACAGAAATGGTTGGTAAAC
The DNA here is from genome assembly GCA_000688735.1 of Glossina austeni. Lineage (NCBI taxonomy): Eukaryota > Metazoa > Arthropoda > Insecta > Diptera > Glossinidae > Glossina > Glossina austeni. The sequence goes on along the minus strand of KK502418.1, from coordinate 534,006 downwards.
AATAATTAACGTTTCAGTGTCAGGTGGGATGTAACGAAAAAAGTCACTTAACCAAGAAATCATGAAATGTTTCCATTTAAATACACATATACATATAAACAAATAGGAAAATTATATTCCGTCGTGACCGAATCTTTTATGCCCATCATCGTTATCCTAAAGAAGACTAAAAAAGAGGAAAAGAACGACGTCATCATAACATTGGTACGGCGTAGTAGTTGATGAGCAACGAGCAAGAGACACGGAAAGCTGAGATGCTTTCAGCTTTTGGACACACACAACTGGGTTTGGGTAATTTTCATATTCTTGCGCGAAATTGCGAGTCGGTCAGACGGCCCAGCTTTAGGTGTATTCCAAGTCGGAAACTGGCCAAGAATTTTTATACTTTATGGAGGTTTTGAAGTAGGTTTTTAAGGGATTGAAAAAAAAAAAATTAAATTTTGGTACGCTATACTATTGGATAGGCGTGTTCAATTTTTGCCGCTTTTGCACAGCCAGTGCAGCATCGCCGACAGAATGTACGTTAAAATTTTTGACAGTTTATCAGCTGCTGATTATGGATAATGAGGAAAAACCGAGTTTTTTTATTTCTTTTAAAGAACAGAGATGTTCTGAATTTACGTAGCACGGTGCGTGTGGCCTTTAGTCGATTGTAGCCATTTTCAATACCAACACACAATACCTGCGTACAAGTACTTGGAAGGTTTTCGACAAATTTAAAGTTGATAGCGAACATTTACAACAGATATTACAAAAACGGACAGACGGACAGACGGGCAGACGGACAGATGGACAGACGGACAGATGGACAGATGGACAGACGGACAGACGGACAGACGGACAGACGGACAGACGGACAGACGGACAGATGGACAGATGGACAGACGGACAGATGGACAGACGGACAGATGGACAGCTGGATATGCTTAAATTAATTCAGAATTTTATGCTGATCAAGACTATGTACACTTTGTGGGGTCTCTGAAGGTTTCTTGTGAGTGTTGCAAACGTTTCGATAAAATGAATAAACTGCTTGTCCTTCAGTGGTGTATACAAAAACAAGTACATATTTTATACATCAACAAAACGAAGTAAAAGAAGTACATATCAGGCTAACTGTGAGAACTACTATGCTCATGATTTCAAGTTGATATTTAGAGCAGTAGCACAATGTTAGCATGTCATGTCCGTCTCAGGTGACAAGCAGTGATTGTGTTCCGTATTTCATTAACAGTGAACCTATACATCTTTCACTCTCTCTCTCTCTCTTTGTCTCTCTTTTCGTTACTAAGTGACATCATGACTGGAAATTAACAAGAAGCAAACAAACACCAGATGTTCCCTAAAGAAGAAGGACGTTTGGGAAATTTATTTTGAAAATGAGTAAAGCAAAGGAAAAAAAGTTGGACAATTATTAGTTGATAAGAGAATTACAGTTCAAGAAAACTCATGGTGGATATGTTGAAGACAAAGACGAACTTCTAAGATTGCTATAGCAATTTTAGCAAATTTAGTAAAAAAACAAACTGAACGAGCTTGCGGTTAACACTTTTTTTCCTTAAATCGTGCTATGCCAGTACCATTACGTCATTAATTATATAATGTGTTGTTATTTAAAAAAAAAAAAAGAAAAAAAAAAGAAAAACAGAAAAAACATTTCATTCAAATGCTAAGATGATCCTAAAGTGAGTCTAAAATTTAATTTGTAATGCAAACGGCACTGTGAGTAAATTAATACCTTGCCCTCCTATAGGCTAATGTTTAATGAAAATTCAAAATTTATATTTTCTCTTATCGCTCATATTTCACTTATGCATTAAAATTACTATTACTATTATTATTATTATTGTTGTTGTTATTGTTGTTATTGTTGTTATTACTATTACTACTATTCAAATAAAGCAAAAATTAGTTACAACACTTGATATACAACTAATCCAGAATGAAAACAAATTGAACAAATAATAACAACAGAAAACAATTCAATAACAAATCACAAAAACATTTAAATTCTAGTTATGCTAAAGCTACCTAATAATACATACATACGTCCGTCCAGCTTGATTCAAATTATTGCGTATACAATGGCAGAGATACATAACATGTACTACTACTACTACTATTGCGTTTATTAATATTCGAGGTCCGACAAATATACACGCTCCGGACATACTAATAAACGGTAGCCAGTCTAAGTAAAGCTATCCAAGTTCCAAGTGTAGAGTTCCCGGAAAGTGTAACAGCACTAAGAGTAAGGATTAACCAAAGCAAACCTTTGCAACAACAATAAGAGGGACCATCAGGCATTGCATTTTTTACTTTCGGTACTGACGACGAGGTCGTATCATGAAAATCATCACTTGGTGCGAGTTTCTGTTAGGCAAGTAAGCTAATAACTAATAACGAGTCACTCTTGCCGGAATACGAATAACAATCTCGAGGACTAAAAACGACGAGTTACACTCAGCGTATGCTCTTCAGAAATATTATAAGATGAACAATGCATGCTTGACCACCACGCCCGATGGAACACACACACACACACACACACACAGACACCTACTAGTAAAACAAATGATCGATGAAAATGAAAAGAGAAGCTGCTCGTCTTCGTTTTACTACACTGTCTTAAGCATGAGGACGATTTATTAAGAAATCATCTTTTCACCCGTTTAACGTTCAAGTTGCCAACTTGCTAAACCAGTTAACTCTACATCGATATGATTCTGTGGGAAGAAAACATAATCAGGCAGAGAGACCATTAAAAAGCATACGAACAAAATTCTCTCCGTTGAGTCGAATCTTATCTCTACGCGTGTATTTGTTAGACAAAACATGGTTAGGGGACAAATTTATGTTTTGCTTTAAATAGAAGTTTGCAGACATGAAAATTGTTGTTAGTGGATTAAAACCTAGTAAGTTAAGTAAGTAAATTAACCGATTCACGTTCACGTAACGCATTACAATGCTAATAACCGATCAATTGTTTCTTTTAACTTTTTTTTAACTTTATCGTAACCTCCCCCAGGTTGTCGTTAATTAGTAGGATTCTATTATCGTGTATATAGTACTCTATTAACCGGTCTACAGTTGTATGAGCATTCCCCGCTATCAGCCGGAAATGCTAAGGAAGCAAATTTTCCTAATCGTACCTCTCAGGATAAAATTGAATAAAAACGAGAGTAAAGAAAACATCTCCCAGTTATAGTAACTAAAGGGAGTTTACTAAAGTCAGAGTGAGAGTTACATTCACTTGTCGTGCGAATATTAAACAATCGCAAAATTTGTGCCTGATCAACACCAATAATAAATAATTTCCGCATGAATAGTCGCGTAGATAAAAATCGCGACTACCAAGTCACTGCTCGGGGGTTAAAACTGCATATTTGCTAGTAGCTACATATTGAGTAAAGGTCACCGGTTGGGCAAGCTCCCATTCGGCTACTATGGAGCCGATCATATTACCTGCTAAGGTAAGGAAAATTGTTCTTCATGGGTAAATCGACTCAGAATCTTAAGAAATAAAGAGGAAGAAAACTCCACCTATTTTGTAGACCTGCACGTACAATAGTAAATTCAATATATCTTACGGGTCCCAAACTGCTATAAACTGTTCCAAATCAGTTGAAATACTATATCGATACTATATCAGTGCTTATGAGTATAAAATTGTGGTCGCAAATTCACTTGACTTTACTGCACGTTAAGTTTTCGCTAAGTGTGTTGAGTCATGTAGCACACATACTTATTATTATAGCTCGTGCGTCCATGGAATCTCTTGCACACTTAGTAAGTGTTTAAGGTCACAACTTTTGATTGCTCATTCTCTTTTACATCAATCATCAAGGATATGAGTGTCACTTGTATGCCTTAGGTTATCTACATATACTTTGACACGATTTATAATAGGTTTTCTTTATATATATATATATATATATTTGAGATTCAATCTAAACAAGACGATGAGATTTTTACAATTTTTCTTTTTTCTCTTTTATATTCCCTTTCTCGGAGGGCTTTGCTAATTTTTTTTTTTTGTTATTTTCCCCGTTTTGCTCTTTAACTTATTCTCTCTCGTCATGGCCTTTTTTTTTTTCTTTTTTTTTTTTTTCTTCATGTTTAACAACGTTTACTTAGACGGAAATTAGTTTGTGACCTTTGGGGATGTACAGGAAATGATGCGATGACTTGTTAAAATTTTCTTTTTTTCATATTTTTTTCTTGAAAGATAAAAATAAAAATAAAAAAAAAACAATACAGAAATTATAGTCAGCTTTGATCGAAGTTTTAAAGACCCACAATATACTTTCTGCTGAAATGAGCAAAATACTCAATAAATTATATTAATTACAATAAATTATTTTATTATAATTTTTTTTTATTTTCTTTTATTTTTTTAATTTTTTTTTTTGGGTGTAGTTATGCGCAATATCTGAAATCAATTTGCAGGGTTTTTCACTCCGTCAAAGTTATTTAACTCTGGCATAACTAGGTGGGTCAATGGAGACCCACTTGAATTTCGAAGCTTACGAAAAAAGTTCCACTATTTTGTGATGCGTTTTATTTGTTTTGCAAATACCTTTAAATTGACTCCGTTGCAGTTTTTTTCCACCTCGTTTCTATGTTGCGATACCGCTGACATATAACTAAATTCTACCGTTACCGCCCATGTTGACCCTTGTTGAGATGGGTGTAGACATAAAAATGAAGACAGGACGCTGAAGTTTTTCACAAACATTTCTTAACTGATAAAAAATAGGACATTAACGAAATGGATCTGATCGGTCTATATTGACGAAATTAATATCATCTCGAGCAAGCCCCCCAATTTTTTCCTATTTTCTATAACTGTAACTTTGGATCCCGTGAAGATATTCCCAAACTCTATATCCATATATCCGATCTACTCTAACACACAAGTTAGCCTACTCCTCACCCGAATACAAGTAAATTCGAGAGGAGTTGGAAATAAATTGGAACCGGAATTTTATGATTAATTGAGAACATCTTCGTAAACCGATCGGAAACATATTTAAATAAAATACGCAGATTATCGTGAGGTTGTCTCGGTTTCTAATCTATTGCGAGCGGTTGCGTTGCCACATCACTATCCCTTCTCCCCTTCTTCTTTGGGTTCTTAAGCTACCGAAAGTATATTTTTGTTGAACACCAGCATTTACCAAGCGGTTCTATCACATATTTATGCATATCGATCTAGGCATAGGTTTTTGAGTTCCGAATAGATCGGATTTTATGTTAAGCAGAAAAAAAAAAATTTTATTTTGCGGGAAGCGTTGCTTCTTCTTTTCATTTCAATTCGCAGAAAAGTGCTGTTGACCAATTTTTGAGCTTCGAGATCGCACTTGTAGTCATAATAAAGATTCCGTTCTCCATACAGATATACGGTTGGGAGTGCTCGGAGGTAGCAAGATTTCCATGGGTTACCATCATGCGACGAACTTAACATACATATGGTACAAGAGACAAAGACAAAAAAAGAAAAGAAAGAAAATAGAAGGCAAGCAAGCAAGGAAATAGAAATACACGCATAACACTGAAAATGACTGAACAACACTTGTGCATGGTCAAGCAAATTGTGTTAAGTATATTGGCAGTACAATGTTCTTAGCAAATGAAAGATAAGGAGAAAAAGCGAACCGATTATGTAGCGAAACGACAAATTGCGCATGTTTGTAGTGATGGTGCGTTCTATTTGACAGGCTTTTCAAGGTCAGTGAAGCTAGAAAGCGGCAGGTCAGTTACAATTAATGTTTGACAAAAGTTTTCTTTTATGTCTTTTAGGAGCGCAACGGTTGCGCGCGGCTGTGGCTGTAGCTGCAGCTGTAGCTGTAGCTAAAATTAAGGTAAACATGATGAGAGTTTTTAGCAATTTTGAAATGTTTGCTTTGCATGTACAATATTTATACTCACTCGTTCGTATATATGTATGTGTACGGATGGGAATGAAGTGCTGTTGAAGTGTTTGCTTTGAAAAGGGGGGAGGGGGGGATGAGCTTGTCTATCGTGAACAACTGCTGTGAACAACTAATTTATAGCGATGATAAACTCGCAAACCAGATGATGTAACGATGCTGAGGCACTATCTTGTCAACAGCATTTAAATTACCTAAAACACCAACAACGAAATCAGAAACATAAATGAGCAGAACAACCAAAACAACTGCGCTTGTCATATCACTTTAATTAACCCTTTCCACTTCCATTCCTCTCTGCAGTTACTATGTTATGTCAGGTTATTATGTTTGTACGAATAGTCCCAAATTTTTTGGAAAAGAAAACAAACGCTGACTGAGACGACACACACGACGAACCGGAGAAAATCACATATTGTAAGAAAACGATGTAGAACACGGTATTGCTTACAACTATCAACTTTACTGGCATGCATCCCAATATCCTTGCATTATGGACGATAGAATGCATCTCATGTGACCGATATGTTTGAAGTATCCGGAGCTATGACAGTTGTCGGCCAAGTCCTCGACAAACGGTATATTAGGAGGACCCATAAGTAATCAATTATTTTGCATTCATAGACCAAATATAACATTCGGTTTGCGGACGGCGGAAATCATCGGGCAGAATGTAACACATCTTGCACGTAGCTTCTCAAGTTCAAAATAGTTCCGTGTGCTTTAATTAGTCCTACACTGTTAACATATCGCACAATAAGTTGGTAGGATGACATAGCGATGTAAGGTGACTATTGACGAAACCCTATGATTCGTAGTCGTATAATCGTAATCATCGGGCAGAAGGTAACACTTCGTAGCTTCTCAAATTCAAAATAGTTCCGTGGGCTTTAGTTAGTCCTACACTGTCAACATATCGCACAATAAGTTGGTAGGATGACATAGCGATGTCAGACGAAACCCTATGATTCGTATTCGTATGATCGTAATCATCGGAACGTAACACTTCGTAGCTTCTCAAATTCAAAATAGTTCCGCGTGCTTTAATTAGTCCTACACTGTGAACATATCGCACAATAAGTTGGTAGGATGACATAGCGATGTAAGGTGACTATTGACGAAACCCTATGATTCGTAGTCGTATGATCGTAATCATCGGGCAGAAGGTAACACTTCGTAGCTTCTCAAATTCAAAATAGTTCCGTGTGCTCTAGTTAGTCCTACACTGTTAACATATCGCACAATAAGTTGGTAGGATGACATAGCGATGTAAGGTGAAACCCTATGATTCGTAGTCGTATGATCGTAATCATCGGGCAGAAGGTAACACTTCGTAGCTTCTCAAATTCAAAATAGTTCCGTGTGCTTTAATTAGTCCTACACTGTGAACATATCGCACAATAAGTTGGTAGGATGACATAGCGATGGTGGTGAGGTGAAACCCTATGATTCGTAGTCGTATGATCGTAATCATCGGGCAGAATGTAAGACTTCGTAGCTTCTCAAATTCAAAATAGTTCCGTGTGCTTTAATTAGTCCTACACTGTGAACATATCGCACAATAAGTTAGTGGGATGACGTAGCGATGTAAGGTGAAACCCTATGATTCGTAGTCGTATGATCGTACACACACGAGAGATTCAGATTTTTCCATCGTGTTGAAAATGATAGATAGCATCCGTAAGACAAGTGTAGCATGCAAACTGATCAACCGATTGTATATATCTATTAATCCTAGTGTGTATGAATCCTATTAGTGAACGTTGGGTTGGGATTATAACAAGTTGTATATAAAAGCACGCGCGTTTAGGGATCCGCTTTACGCACACATCCAAATGGCTTTATTCACTATTTGTACTGAATTTCAAGTCAACATCTTTTACAAGGTAGGGGTTTTGGATGTCGTTAAATGGCTCCTTCTTTATCGATACGACTACAATTGTATTTTAAATAAAAATAAAAAGACTGATGAGTAAAATGTTGAAAAACACGTATATAATGAGCGAATGAGAAATGCATGTGCAGCAGCGCCTCCAAGAGAAAAAATTTTAAGCTAAAATGCCTTTTCCTCGCACAGCTGCGTTCACTTTGTTTGAGTTTGTGTGCAGGCGTTTGTGTGCAATAAAACGGTAGGTAGGTGAATGTAATGAATGGCAAAATACCTCTGTGATGCGCAAACGAAGAAGAAGAAGAACATGCAGTTGATGATGGTAAACCAATTCTCGACGCATAAGACGTCAAGCAGGATGATTTATTCGATAACCTGTTAACTTAAAATAAGACTCGCATCTATTTATTTAATAAACGATTCATTTCGAAAGACTCAGCCACAAATGGCATCAGCTGAGTACAAATTAGTGGAAATAAAGTGAAAAAATGGCAAAAGATTGAAAACTTGTGCACGCACGCCATAATGGATAGCTCGCCGATAGCCTGTAAACATAATCTTATACACACACATATATAACTGCAAGTGTAAAGCATGCAAACACACGACTAGATCGAAGTGAAAACTTAGAAGTAAATGCTAGTCAACGGATTCAATAGAGAGTCAGGTAGGTTTGCTTTACTTATTCGGTTTTCGTTCTCACCTGCCGGCGGGAATCTGGATGTAACAAGGATGCCTACCGCACACGATACCCTACTTATCGCGATCTAACTGAGATGAGATAAATTACTGGAGCTTCACCGTACATTTCGCTGCCGCTGAACGATGAACCGAAAGATTTTCGTATGTTCGCTGCCACACCGGCAGCAGAACCTTGACCACTGGGCGTATAATAGCTAAGACCACTAAGAGGGCAAAGTAAATACTTATGTACACTCCAAGACAAATCAGAGAGAGAAACGTAAGCATTCGTGCACTACATCTTCGAAAATAACTTAGCTTAGCGAGTAAGTTAAGTGGATCGCTTATCGCATAGCATAGCATTCGAGAGAATGAGAAGACAGGAATTGTGTTTCGTTTAACAGCACACAGCACACAGCACACAGCACACTGCCGATACGATACAATACAATATCTATGCAAGATATTATGAGAAGCAAAGTTGGAGCACTTAAAGTCCCATACCTTAGATTAAAATCGTAATAAATTCTTGCGAGTATTGTAAGAATAAAAAAAAGGGGTGTCATTGAACGTTAATTAATGACTTAGAGAACAGGAATGGCTAGCAGAAGACTTGACTCAAAGACTCGAGACAAATGACCGATTTCCGTTTTTCGTTCTTCTTGCTCCGTGTCCGTCAATGAGTGCGGACGTTGGCTCAAAGTTATTCGGGTTCAAAAGTTTTTGTAAGCAAATTCTTACTGGCCGTAGGTGTAGATGTGTATCCACAGACATACAATAATAAAGAAGAATAAAAGTGAGTGATTATAGCGAAGAACTCGACTTTCGTTTTGTCGATAAAAAATAAAGAAATCGAAAAAGTTGCACAAAACACTGAGATGAAGTCCCGCTGGAATTTGTAAGATATCCAAGGTAAGAATTTACGAATGTGAACTACGATTAGTGAATGGAAATAGGAAGAAATAGGAATATTAACCGAATAAGGTCTGAAGGCATCGCCTTATATAAAATAACGTCGAATACAATAATAATAAGGGTTTTATCGCGTATATAAAAATGTGTTCGCAGTGAGTAACTTACAACGGATGCGTCCCTTCCACAGAAGTCAGCCGTGACGCGTGATAGAATCCCTGTAATTCAAGTGCTTTAAATTTTACTATAAACGTAATGACGCAAATTGAATTTTTTTTTGCCTTTTTTTCTTTTTTAAACAATTTCTCGATAATTTTACAAAAAAAGAAGAAAACTTTGATTATTTAATCAAACTGAGTATAAAAAGTAATAGACGGTTGAAAAAAAAAAATGTGTTTTTATATTCTGCACCACTTGTGGCACCATGTGCAGACAAAAGGACTTGGGATGGGCTCAAGCTTTGAGTAGATGTAAATTTGTCTGTCCATCTGTCCGTTTTGTTTTCTTGTCCAGGTCGCAAAATTTGGCATAGTAGGGTGTACCTCTAGCTCGAGCTGGATCACCGATACGAGATACGAGAATATATTAAGTTAGTGTGGATGTAGGCAACACCCAGAAGGTCTACACATAGACCAACCTTGAAGCCTGTATCGATCTAAGCCTATCCTAGTGTTCAATATATTAACACATTTTTGTCTATCGTTGAACACTCGAAAAAATATAAAATTTCTTTTAAGCACTTCTGATACAAGCACTAAGGACAACATTATCCGCTTAGGACACCGATTAGGACACATAATCAGGAGGGAGGGAGGGAGGGAGGGAGGACACAAAATCACTTCTTCAATATTTTTACATCTTCACAATCCACACAAAAATATATATGTTTGGATACATTACGCACACATGCATAAATTAAAAGATAGGAAGTAAGCAACATCGGCTTTATAGTAAAAGCTTTAGAGTATAATTAGAATAATTGAATAAATATCTGCTCTGCAGATTTATAAATGAAGTCAAACTTATATCCTTGCATACGTCTGCACGGAGGGGGAGCGAGAGGCAGTTAAAAAAAACCTGGACTGGGTTCAATGTTCAACATTCGAAACTTCAACTACATGCTGACTAAACTAATCGCACAAAGAAATTTCATTTTTTTTTTTTTCCGATTAAATTTTTGTATTTCTAACTAAATTTCACCAGAATACAAAATTCTTTTAATTCCGTTTGAGAATCTTACGAATGCTTCTTTTTTACATCGTACACCCTTTGTGGCAGACGGTATGCTAAGTTTGTGCGAGTATGTGTAACAGCCAGAAAGGCTTAATTATTTTCTGAAACGCGCTAAACAATAATATTTCGACTCTCGAAATTTGTATAAAAAAATTTGTTTCGGTTGTGACAATTTTTTGAACTCTCTCTCTCTCTCTCTCTCTCTCTCATATCACGGTTCCTAAGAAAACTGAATCTTGATTTGGCAAAAACAGGTCAATTACTTATAATGTATGGCGAAAATTAATTCATAATAGTAGATTGACAAAGGAAACCCACCTCACCGATTTCGGACCATAAAGGTTACATTTTTTGATTGTACCGCATATCAGGATTCTTAGAATATATGCCCTCGTGTGCCAAAAAGGGTGTATTCGTTAATGTTTTATAATGAAAATATGTTCATGACAATTATTATTTGACATAATCATTAAATGAACTAAATTTGAACCGAATGGCTCTATTTTGTGGACCCCAGTCCCAAGATCCCAGCAGAAGATTCAATTTTGATTATTTTATGGTAAAAATTGCAAGCAATGTAGCAATAAACTTAATAATAGGGAATTTGGATTGCATAGGTCCATTTTTTAGACTCTAGCACGCATAACAGAGGCTATGAGAGGCTATGATGAAAAGCAAGATTTTATATGAAATGAAAGTGAAACCGAAAAATAATAACATTTTTAGGAAATTTTCTGAAAGTGAATCACGTTATGTGATGCTCTCTCTCTCTCTCTCTCTCTCTCTCTCTCTCTCTCTCTCTCTCTCTCTCTC
>KK502418.1:483696-519273 GCA_000688735.1 Glossina austeni | reverse complement strand
AGGAAAATGTATGTACATAATGTGTTTTACACGCTCTTGAAAATATGAAAAAGTCTGCCATTTCTCATAATCGAAAAAATAAAAATAAATGCTTACAAAGTCGAGGTCTATTCGTTGGACGTTAATCGTTAATCATAATTCACACACTTGCAAATCCACTTAGGCATCAGGTACATACACATGCACATTGAATATATATAGATATAGATAAGCATATATATACACTTATGCATGTCCGTATACATGCATCACTTATTTCTATTAATTCTAAGCAAGCACGGCCGCCATCTTACGCACAAGTCTTTCACGTCCACTGATTCCATTCAATCCCTACACGATATGCAGAACTTTTTGGATGACTCAGCTTAAGGCTGTTGGCTTACGCATTACTTGCATCCAATATGATTTAGTTGATGAGTCTTCCTCATCATTTTCGATTGGACTTTGGCCGTTTCGAATAAAATGGTCAAACATAATGATGACTAATTTTTCTCACGTTCTAAAAGTTCTTAAGCACCTACTAAGCAGCTTAAAATTTGGGATTAATACCGTTTAGCAAAGCAAAAGAACTAAAAATGTATCGCTTTGGGTTTTATATGCAACTCGTTTTTTACCCAATTGGTAATTCCGTTTGCTTCCGTCCTTCAGTAATAGATTTAAGGCGACTCCATTGCGACTCCACTTAGCTACATCAACTCAAATTTGAAGATGAACGTAAGCCTACTATAATCACGTCCCCTAAGGACATAAAGTTTCTTCTGCCAATTCAAACCAAATTTTTAATGTGGAATTAAAAAAAAAACAAAAAACGACGGTCAACCAAAAAATATCATCGCAGAAATGATGCCAATGCACAATGTGTGTGTGTGTGTAAAGTGAAAACATACTTTTTATCAAAGTTAATAATGAAGAAATTCGATGTAAGGCATAGATGACCGCAAAAAATTAACAGTTAACCAATAAGTGAAGTGAATATTATGCCTGTGTTTACGTGCCGATCACGTGATTCTCTCTCAGAGGGTCAGCGATATGCGAACTAAGAGTTGCGATCAAATAAAAATATTTTTATTTTTTTTTACATGAAAAATTTGTTGATGTTTATGATGACGACCGTTTACCTTATGTGCGCTTGAGGAAATACTTAACAAGACTTTTTTTAATAAGTCTTGGGAAGTGTTACGCTGCCGTAGTTGTCGTAGAAATAGGATGAAATGTTAAAATGTCTGTTAAGCAATAATAATAAGAATAATAATAACTATTAATGAATCATAGGATAGATTACGAGTGGTCATAGGGTCGGACATACAGATGTGATTTGTAAATTACGATTTACAGAAAGCATTTGGCAGCCATTTAAGACCTACTCGGGCTAACAATTTTCTTAGTATTAAGTGGTAAAGGGTTTCAGATCTTTACGCTGTTAGGAAGAATTAAACTCCGTATCCGTTTAGATTTCAAAAATTCAATTTTCTTACACAAATTGCTTGGTGTCCGAATACGAAGAAAAACTAGATTTCAAATGTAAATAGATTTCTAATATTTTTTTTCATTTTCTTTTTAGTGAATCTATAGGGGCTTTACGGGGGTACCTGCGGTGAAGTTCTAACCCCATGCCCATGGTTTTCTCACGTCACACGCAGTGAGAAAGCCCACACTTAGAGCTTCGAGAATGGTTTGTTCCCGAGTGACATATAGAGAGACACATATGCACCCTCTAACGGGAGCGGGGCCTATCTAAAAACTCTGCCTTTTTTTGGGTCAAGGACTCGATAGCAATGCAACTCCTCACTGAGCAAGCAAGCAAACTCGTTCCGCAGCCACTACGAAATTCCCGCAATGGGCCATTTTCTCTGTCAGTCCGGAGTTGAAAAATTGCTTCCTCAGCTCCTGACAACCGTAGTGCCAGAAGAGAAGAAGAGAAGACAACAAGTAAGAAATTATATTCCGTAATGACCGACTTTTTTATACGTATTGTCATGATCTTTAAAAAGAGTAAAAAAGAAGGAAGAGGGCTAAACTTTCGTACTCTCTATTATTGCACGGGCACGATCGATGTTTTCTATTTTCAGAATGGTACGATATATTGAGTGAGTATTCTCAAATCTGTGTGAACAAACAAACAAACTCTTTCCTGTAAAAGTGTTTGTCTCTCCTTCCTTTTTATATCCATCACCAAGCGACAAGGAAGGGTTACATTCATTTCATCAAAACGTTTGAAACGCCCAGAAGGAAGCTTCAAAGGCCTCAGCATCAAGTTCTGAAGCTCGACTTAAGTATGTCAGTCTATCCGTCTATGAAATGTTTGTTGTAAACATTTTCCTGACCGCAAAAATAAAGCTATTGACTTCAAATTCGGCGAAAGCATTGAATGTCCGTGCGCTCAGGTCGAAGGACAGGGCTACAGTAGCCCGTAAACTGAGAACACCTCTACAAACAATGGGTTTTTTTCTCATTTCGCATAAACTGCAGCAAATATATCTACAGAAACTTGAACGTATATTCTGTGGGTGATGCTGTAGGATCCCTACGAAATTTGACCTCCCCAATATTATAGCATATCAAGATTTAAATTTTTTTTTCTACATCTTAAGAACGCCCAGAATCAAGTTTTGAAAAATTCTGTAAACTATATTAACTCACGGCCAGTTTCAAATTCAAAGCATGTCCATTTGTTTGTTTGTCTATCTGTCCGTCTTTTAGTCCGGCCATTTATCCGCTTACCAGGCGGTGTAGTATCTGTGAAGAAAAAGATGTCATCTTGAAACTGGCAAAAGAATTTAAAAATGTCCCAATCAGACCAAGGAACACGCCTACAATGCCTACACAACTATAAAACCAAAACCGAGAACAGCTTTGCTCGTTGCCCATGAACTACAACAAGAGACACGATTTTTGTAAATTTTCACAAAATTATTCTAAAAATAAAGCAACAACTGGCCACGCCCACCCAATATTAAGGACTATGCAAATTTATATTTTTGCTTTTTTTTTTTTTTCGAATCTTTCAGTGGATAACGGCGAGGGATATGAAAGAGTCGGTCGCAACCGAATATAATAATTTTCTTACTTGTTTATATTCAAAGTACGGTTAAATGTGTGCTGCAGGTCAATAAAATATTTTTGAAAACATATGAAACATACAAAAAGTTTATTATTTATGTGATATTTTTAAATAATTCAACGATAAGTATATAAAGTAATGTGCATCTAAGCAACCGACACACCAGGAGTCATAGCGAGTGCAACCAGTGACACGTGCACGTATCCATGAATTATCCTCTATCGGCGGACAAGCACACTTCAAAACTTTCAAAAACTTTAATTTATTAATTTTTTCATCTTTATTTTCCTACAAAAAAATTCACTTAAAATAAAATTTCGAAACTTAAAAATTGTAAATTATAAGTAAAGGGCCATAGTAGTCGTATATTTAGAAATTTTCACTTTACAACTTATAGATGACTGCGCCTATCTAGAATACAAAATGATTTTTAGTCAATGAAAAGAGAAAAAAAAAAAAAAGAAAACATTTGATGGTTGGGTTATACTCGTGTACTCATACTGCCACATCAACGCCGGCCTGATCAATCTTTAAACAGGGTTTGATAACTTCGTTGACTGCGTCTACTGCGTCCAGATTTCATTACAATTGATTGCTCGAAGAGAGAATTGCGAAAGTTCATCATTAAAGTCGACTTAAATTAAAATCTTTCCTAGTTTTTTTTTTTTTTTTTCAAGTTGAAATAATAAAAACTAAAGTCATAAATTATAAAACAAATGTCTGCGTAAAAAAACAAAAAAAAAAAAAGAAGAAGAAAATTTCATATGAAAAATCGACAATTGATAATGGCAAGCGTATAACAACAGCATGGCTATGAAGTATTTTTTCATTTCGTAGATATTATTATTCATTTCATTTCATTTCATTTCATAAATATTATCTGCATATTGAAATAAATAGTAATGAATGCATGAACGAAAAAATAATCAAAAGTAGTCGCTTTATAACCGGTTTGTATGATAAATTAATTTATTTAATTATCTACAAAGTCATCGAAATGAATTCCATGACTTTTATAATGCATAAGAATGAATGAATGAATGAATGAATGAATGCATTCGCTAAAAAGCGATTCGGTTTGCGTACAACAGAATATCCAAAAAAACATAAATTAAAAACAGTTATGTTTATTCATAATGAACTATTTTCACAAAATAATTATAATTTTTTTTTTTTTTTTTTTTTTTTATCCAAAACACATCGCTCAAGCCTGTCCTCAAGCTCAGGCGGATTAGTTTCAGTTTCCGGGAGCAGGAATTATATTTACGCATATAGAAAAATCCGGCCGTATGCGCAGAACGCCAAGGCCAAATAAACTCTCAATGTTCAGCGAGATTTATTTCCTGATCCAAAGAACAATTTCTTGTTTCTTAAAATTCCTTCTCAGAATTGTGTTAATCATATCGCTGGTCGAATTTAATTCCTTCCTTATTCATGCCAGAGTCAGAGAATTCGCATGTTTTGAATCGATCACTTTATTCACTTCATGCATTTGGCATCATCATCAAGTTTTTTGTAGAATTTCTCCAAGTTTAACACAAAATCTAATATGCGTTTGCCGCCCTTCGCGACATCAAGACACAAAAAAAATTCATTTAAAAAAATTGAGAAGAGAGAAAAAAAGCATTTTCACGTCCAGGATGGAGGCACACCTGCAGCCGATATAAATTGAAGTTGGGAATGGACCCGTAAGCCTTTGCAGATATGCAAACACTTGACAGCCGATAATATTGAAAACATTCAGTTCGCTTTGCGAATGCTACGTGGGTTTAGAGATTAAAATTTAATTTACATACGACGTTGAGTTGGTCTGATGGCGTATAAAGAATCCGATCAATTAGATTTTTTTGCAAAACACGTTTAACTGGCTCGAAAGCTCGCAGTTATATCAAGATTGGTGGAATTTGATGAAAATTTATTCGCTAGAAGAACGATTTCGAGATAGTGAAGTTCTCAGCTCTCAGCTAGTAATGCCAGCGCGTCTTAACTTAATTGAGAAGGCGGAAAGTATTCGATTTAGATGAGGTGACCAAGAAGCAAGCGTGTGCTCCCCAACCCAAATTCCTAAGGACAAAGGGCAGGAATTGCTTTGGAGCGACTTACGCTTTAGCTAAAGCATTAACTTAATTATTGTAAAGCTCAGTGTGCAGGTTAAAGCATAGTTTTTGGTCGAACGAATCCCCTGAAGCTCGATGAACGAGTTCAGCTTAGTCCCAAGCGTAATTATAAAATTCTATACCGATATTTGGATACAGTAAGAGATAAAATGAACGAACGTGACACTCGGAGTACCATCAACGTTGACGTTGACTGTGAGTGCAGTCGGTTGGCCGCACCGATTAGAATGACAGAAGAATCGTTTCTTCCTTATTTTTCTGATCAAGGACGAAGCAAATAAATCATGCATCGAGTAAATGCAGCGAGTTCAAGATAACTTAACGTCTACAAATTAGATTAAATATAACAAGTCTCGGCTGCTAAAAGTACATCGAGAGAAGAATGGACCAAACAGAATGGACAGACGCATCTCCTAAATTCGTCATCTTGTGATACTTGTAAGTGTGGAAGACCGCTTGGCTGCCTGAGTAAAAACCAAAAACACTTAACATATATATACAAGACGGCATGGTATTGGTAAGTGTGATAATATAAGTACTTTGAAGACCACATAGTCATAGCTCCTAAGTATCTAGGAGTGGCCAGATGTGAGTTAATAGAAAAGATGGAACTGCGTTGTTGATTGAAAGTTTACAAAATTTTTATTTAGCGAGCTGACGAGACCGGCGACCTGAGCCCAGCATAAGAAAGTGAACAGTTACTCACTCAATCCGGCAAATAAAACTCAATTCTATTCTTTGCAGCCCTAAATGGATCTAATGAGCACCAGGTACCCAAACTGTGTAAGTCAGATTTAAGAAGATTAAGACTACGATTTCAAGGTGAAACGAAAATGGAGTTTAATATCGTCAGCGTACATGAGGACACGGCTGATGTTGTTCACCGAAGAATAAGGTAAGTAGAAGGGATCCTAAGAGTTTAACTCGAGGAACTCGTTACTTAAGTTTACGCAGAAATTTCTCATAAAAATTCAAAAAAACATTTCTATTTCTGTATGTAGATATGTATGTACATTAACACAACACAACAATTGAATCCGAAGAATTTTCAATTCTCTTCTTATAAAATTATATGATTTACGAACCAATGAATTTCCACTTTCTTACGAAAAACAAAAGTCTCCTCAGAATCCGTTTGCCTCGAATGAAAATTAACACGAAAACTTTATTACTGCCTTATAGGATATTGCGTACAGTCTGTCGCTTTTATTTCTTCTTCTTGATTTTCTTTCTGCCGCCATAGGCTTAGGTGCAAAGTTATTGTAAGGCGTAGTTTAAATTAACCGCAATCTGCTACTTGCGATTTTATTACGAGTTATTACGATATGTGCTTACTAAGCAGCTAATTAAATAGTGCGGTCGTTTGTAATCGATGATGAGCTAAAAATAAAAATAAAAATTTGACATAAAAAACGGTCCAAGTTATTGGAATCCATCTATAATGATAAGGAGTGAAGTTGTAGCTTAAAAATAGCGAAATTTCAAGACAAGACTTTTCCCTTGGAAACGTTACGCATCCTGTCAAGTCTTTTCAATATATTTTCAGAGAGTCAGAGAGTCAGCTCAGTTGAATCGACTACTTCAGGTCTCAAATCTATCTAGACATAAATAACTTTGAAATAAAAAAATCAACACAATCAGGCAGATGCTCGCCATCCAACATAAACACATGCGCGGATATTTATTGCATTTAAAATCAAAAACAATACCATATATATATATATGTATATGAATGTATATGTTTGTATATTATAGTGCATTATATTAAGCAAAAATTAATGCTTTCATATTAACATTCGTAAGTGTGTGCTGGCTGGCAAATAAGTATCGAGAAGGAGAAGTTAGATCGAGTTGCTTCAAAAGTTATTTCAATTGAAACAAGAGAGAAAGTGAGAAAGAGAGAGAGAGAGAGTGTTTTTGAGAGAGAGAAGAGTACAATATGTAATTTGCTCTTCACGATCCCATATCAAGTCCAGTTCAGTTCTATCTCCACTCTAGCCAACAATATTATATATAATTAAAGCCACTGCAATCACTTCCGGACCAATTTTGCGAATATGGGCGCAACGATGCGTGCCCATTTTGGACTTGATTAAGGAAATTGTTGCTACATTGACAATTCGAGAAGAGATAACCAAGCAGACTTAGGCTTCAAACTTTGTGGTCTGACGGATGGACGGACGTTTCTAACTATCTATGAAGAGCTGAAGAAATTTTTTTTTTTTTCGCATGGCATAAACGAATCGCTTAAAACATTCGCAACAACCCAATGCGGTTTTAATGTGATTACTTTATGGTTGAAATAAAAGTGATATCAGACTCATGGACATACCCATCTGCACACATATCTGCATGAAATGAATAATATTTTTCATGTTGCCTTAAATTTTAATAATAAAAAATAATATTCATATATAGCGGATCGCATGCATGTAAGTTTTTTTTTTTTTTTTTTTCAATAATTGTTTTCTGGTTGACTTAAGCACATCTACACGTTGTATTCATTATTTTGGACAGACGAATAACACAAAAATATAATAATATAACGCACAATAGTTAAATTGAAAATAAAAGACTTAATATAAAATGTCAACAAGCAGTAAATATGACTATGGATATGTGTGTATGTGTGTATAAAGCAGAAATAATAAAAAAAAAGGCGGCAACAGATAAATGCACTCTTGCGTCTCTAATTAAACAGTGAATCAACTCTTAGTTAACTTAATTAACACTTCCCTTAATTGCTTTAAATAATTCCGAGTCGAATGTTTTTCTTGATGATTGCTTCGCATTGATATGAAATTCAAAAAAAAAAAAAAAAAAAAAAAAAATAACAAAAACACTTATGATCGTTAAACAACAACAAAACACAATAAAAACCCTTATGATTGGTAAACCTTTTCGCGTAAAAGCGAAAGAGTTTCTCCACAAAATGAATCAAGTGATGATTGGACGTTGGATTGGAACGTTTTTTAGTACTATTTACCCTATGGACAGATGGGAACGAAAGGATTTGATTAAACCTGAAGTAGGCTTTACATGGCGGATTATATATTTTTTCATAGTTGAAAAGGATCAAAAAATCCATCCATATCGTATCCATATAAGGAGGCCAACACACCTACCTATCGGGGAAAATGTGTACAATTGAGCATTTAAGCAAAAGGAACGAATGATTAATTTGTGCGTACATCCAGCGTAAATCCATTCAGTGTACACTTCTCTCATAATAGTGGACCAAAGAAAGTCTGCTAATTCACACGCACAAATTTCATTACCTCGCCAGCTGCATAATTATTGAGTTTATAACCATTTTTGAGCGCTCATCCCGTTGGGGGAAATGCAAGGCATACGAACCTTTTCGGTTACCGAATGCTCGAAAAATTATGGACCTATTCATGTCATAATAATTCATCACAATCCTGGAGTCACAAGATAAGTCACACACAACCATTTTACGTTGTGATTTCGGAGTAAAAGGCTTTTTTACGCAATGACAAATATTAGTAGGGCCTGTTGTGAGGACCAAGAGCGCGTCTCAGTTAGGCTCCCACACGTAATGTAAGCCGCAAGTACAAATATTTTGACTATTTTCACTATTAAATCTATTATGGAAGGCTTAGGGATAGGACGGACCATAATGGACAGCAGAGCACAGATGTGTTGCTAGAGCAACGCTATTTGATGTCAGTGTCAGTGTGGTCTCGAATCGAAATAAAATCACGTATGTTCGAAATTGCGGTTTAGAGAAGAAGAATAGGTGTGTTTTTTGCGCCTGTGCGAAGCAGCAGCCTAGACACACACATTTGAACCACGTCATAAAACTTAATCCGGAATGCTACGCGATATGTGGCAGTCAGTCCAATGTGTATGGGCTACTAGAACGACGGCCGATTCTGGAAGAATATCTTTCATTGACTAATGGATTGGATTTTAGAGCAGTTCACCTATATTCATACCCTACACCACTTGTCGCACGGGGTATATTATTTTTGGGCGGACGTATGTAGCACCCGGAAGGGCTTAAGATAGACCCACATTTAGTCTGACCAATCGATTTAGAATCGTTTCGATTGTTGGGCTTTCAAACTCCATCCTCATTTCTCGAAATTTTCGTTAGTCAATTGAATGCTTTGAATATTAATTTTTAATTTGCGATGTCAGTGAAGAATAGAAGAATAGAAGAATAGAAGAATCGGCAATCTTTCATGCTCTGAAGATGAGCATATAAAACGATATTCGTTGAACAGAAGACGTATTCGAGCATTCTAGCAAAGGCGCAATCAAGGCTCAGGGTTTTTTCTATCGATGTAAATAATACTTCACTGCCGCCGATATCCTCACCACTGTAACTCGCGTGTATACGCGCGAGCCTCCAAATTTTGCTTAAACCGCATACACTAAATCGTTCAGGTTTTCTTGTGTGACGAAAGTGTATTCAAAACTTTCGATACCACCGAGCATCGGCATAACATATGCTGTGTGTGTGTGTGCTGCTCATGTATAGGCATTTTCTTTCCTTCTTTCCTTCGCTCTTTCTGGTCTTCATCGACGACAGAAACCAATCTTTATACATTTGCAGACGATAGCACCCTGTGTCACTTATTCGGTCTTGCCAGGAGATCGAGCAGCACCGACAAACACAACAAACGCTGCATGATGAATGACACATTGAATTGAGACCTTAGACAGAGCACAGAGAGGGGTCCAAACCAATAGGGCTGAACTTTAACGCCGCCTAAACACAATGTTGTCTTATGACGCATAGAAGAGCTAAGGACTGCTCATGAATAGTTACATGCACGGCTTGCTCATAGCTCCCATACACTCGTCCTGGATTTACTTGCATGCCGCAAGTCAAACTGCCGCGTTCTCGTCGCACTTTAACCGTACTACCCGTCTTTGGTACAACCTACGAGCAATTGTCGAGAGACCGACAACTTATGCTTCTATTTCCAAGTCGAACGTTCACAACTACTGCTTACTTTCTTCACCCCTCTTCCTCCACCTATAATCCTGATTGCCCCCGTACCCGCACGTATAGGTGACATCCACTAAGTGACTGACTGGTCATATAGAAAAAAGAAAAAACAAACCAAAAGTGGCTCTGATGTTGCAAAAAGTACTGAAATAAAGTTTTGCAATTAACTTTTAATTGAACGAAACCATTAAAGAATAAAACTGAAATGATAGATATCTTCTTTATTTAAAAAAAAAAAAAAAAAAAAAAAAAAAGAAGAAGAATAAAGAACAAAGAAAACTTTGTAACGACGCTGTTATCTCATAAAATTTAAGCAATTAACAACAGCAACGAGAAAAGTAAAAAATTTCGAAAGTCAAGAACAAAAAAAAAAAACATTGGCATTAAATAGAATTAGAAAAGAAGGGCTTCTTGTGCAAGTAAGTTCGCCAATCGCATCTTAAGGTAATTACACTTAATGAAGATTATATTGCGCCCGTGTCAATGTTTAATAAATTATTTTAACATACATACATACATACGTGGCTGTAATAAAAATTACAAAATTTTTAATATAAAAAATTTGTGGTTTAATCAAACTCACATTTTCCTATACAGAAAGAAAACAAAAAAAAAAATGAAAATTTTTAAAATTATTTTTCTCCAATAAATAAATTCATTCACGCATTCATTTCTTTGAGCTAAATTTTTGGAATTTTTCCAAAATTGTTTTATTATGTCATTTCACACTTTCATCTAAAAACATGACAATGGAATTTCTTCAATTTATGTACAAAACTCCTATTGTTTACATTTGCTTTTATATGTAAAAATGTCATGCATATTTACATGACTTTTGTATGATTGTTGTGCATTCATTTTGTTTGTTGTTGCATTTACAAAAAAACAAATAGAGATAAAAGTAATAATAATAATAATAATAATAATAATAATCATAACTAACTGTCAGTTGCTTTAATGACTGCCAACTATGAGCATTTTTGGCTTTGATGCTCTTCCATATAAGTGCTTTAATCTATCCGAGAAACATCAAATGCTACGCTACGCTACGCTATGTTGAAAGGCGAAGAGTATAGAAATATGTGGCTGCTTGAGCACGCTGATGGAACAAGCAATCGATCGAAGAGCTTCATTTCGTTTATTATCTTAACGTAACTAAATGTGAGGCCACTGAACTTATCTGCCGCCGTAGTTCTATATAAAAAGTTGGACTATTTCTCACTGCTTACGCTAGATAATGTTAATCTTATTAGTGTAGTGCTTTCAGCATCCCTTCGTTCTCCTTCATTATGTCTACAATTATTGATGCGTCTGCTATTCTCTCTCTCTCTCTCTTTCTCTCTCTCTCTCTCTCTCTCTCTCTCTCTCTGTCTCTCTCTCTGTCTCTCCCTCTGTCTCTCTCTGTCTCTATCTCTCTCTCTCTCTCTCTCTCTTGGGGAAAACATCCATCACAGTCCACGGAATGGATTCTACGTGTGCGCATTAAGAAGATTCTGAAAAAGGAAAATACAAAACATTCTTCTTCTAAATTGTCACATGTAAGTGAAGACGGGCTGTGCTAAGAAACTGACTGACTGAATAACATACGAACGAGTTTAATTCCCTTTTCACTATCAATTAATTCGAAAGCTTTAGTACGCAGTGATTTTCCTATTGTACGTCACTGCTCGCTCGTCACTGAAACGGCCCAAAATTATACGCCTACATACACTCAGGTTGTTTGGGCTTAATTACCCTGGGATATAATATAGCCTTCATTCTACAACCGAGTTCTTCACCAGATGCTGCTTAAACAACTCAAACAAGTTGTTGTGAAGCTTCCCTAGAATCGGTTGAATCGAAAATATGTAAACCATAAAAAAACAAGAATAAATAAATAAAAAAAATTATGTTCGATCGTGACTGAATATTTTAGACAAGTCTTCGTAATCCTAAAAAAGACTAAAAGAGGAAAAGAACTGAACTTTCACAATCTTTAATATTGGATGGGTGTGGCTGATTTTTTTTTATTTTCAGAATCAAATTACAAAAATGTATACGATATGTGTGTTACACTTGATGAGGAACAAACAAGAAATGTGGAGAGCAAAAATGTTCACCAGTTTTGGCTAAGCGTGTCCTTTATCACTAAACCGTTGACCTTGACCTAAACCTAGTTTTGAACTGACTCTGGCGAAACTATTGACGTATACCCAAGAGCGGGCCTAACCACCCTCATGACATATGGTCATCGAATTTTCTCGACAACCGCTTAATGAAGCCCAGCGAACTTTTCGCTTCATTAACTGTAAGTTCTGCATGTGCATTGAAACGAAGCTTGTTATCAAAAAAGTTACCTAAATCAGAAAAGGAGGAGCAGTCTTCTAGTTTACCATAATCAATATGCTAAACCGTGGAAAGACGAGATCTTCTGGAGCATATCGCACGAAGACACCTTACAATCTATATGAGCCCGTAGCAGCTGCGGAGCAACTGAGAACAACTGAGAACTTAAAAGTTAAAACCATTTGCATACCTAAGAATTTTGGCATAGTGTATAACCAACCACCTGGAGATCGTGAGGATATAAATTAAATAAAATAGTTCAGATAAGATGTAAAATATAGAAAATGGGAGCCTTGAGATTGCTTTGGAAGATAGGATTTAAATAAAACCTTTTGTGCACTATTTTCCCAACAAGAGGTTATCTATCCACTTAATCAGGTGAGGCGAAATTCCGAGATCGGGTTTGCTGAAGTAAAAATTTACTATTTGTTTTATCCAACTCAGTGATAATAACGTCCGTCTGACAATTCGCCGAGAAAGCCTTATGAATATCCCATAATTGTATTAGAATGAAGGCACTCGATCGACCTTTAACGAAAACATGCTGACTATTACTGACATCAATATCCATATCCAGCATGCCCCTAGTCTCCCATACCGATGGAAAAACGGCCGTTTGCAGTGATACGTTAGAGATTTTGGCAATTATCACCAGAAACTAAATTAAAAAAAAATAAAATAAATTAATTACAGAAAAAATAAAAAAGCATTCGAGTATTATCTGTAAGCGGATCGTTTCAAAAAAAAAAAACCCCTGAATAGAAGGAGACTCGGAGGAGACAGGAACTAGAAATTTTATGCTGACAAAGAATACGAATATTTTCTGAGATGTCTAAGGATTGTACTCATGGTTCTTATGTCACATTACGTCCTAGTGTAGGATTTTGCCCCTATTTGATGGTAAATTGAACGTAAATTGGATTAGCGAAGGGACGAAGAAAATAAACAAAGGAAAAGTTATTCGCTGTTCTTAAGACAAAGGAAATAAATGAATATTTTTTTTAAATTTACCTAAAGAGTGCATTGACAGCGTGCACGATGGCAACGCATGTTGGTGTTGTTTAATAAAATAAAAGGAGAAAACTTTAAAAAATCCGCGGCCTTTCAAGCTGTCAGCGTATCCTATAATCTCATCAATCTTTTTGCTTTTTCTCGCAACGCGTGTAGGCAACGATTTAGAGGTTGTAAGGACGTACATAACATAATTTGCAAACCACTTTTATTCCTGTATATCTATAACTATTTGTAGATAGAGAGGAGATTTCTTCCGATGATGGCCAAGTTTTGTAGACGTCACTTTGGTGCCTTCACTCTAACACTCACTCTTTGCAGAGATACTTTCTATTTGAACTTTGTTTGTTTGTTTGTTTGTTTGTTTGTTGTGTGTGTTAGTCTTATTTTCATTCTCTCAAGATGATGTCGGTAGTGACGCTTAAATTATTCTTCAAACGAAATCATGCCTTCATACCCTATATAATATATAGTCGTGCACATATGCACATATATTTTTTTATATTATTCCGGTTATCGTATTTTAGTGCTCTTCACTTTTACAAAAAGAATTTCAATATAAAATTTTAAAAAGTATAAAATCTTTCTTTACACACAAAAACACGAAACACGTACAATTTATTATTGCAAAGCCCAGAGAGACTGTTATTGAAGTAAAAAAAAAAAAATAATAATAATAAAAAAAAAAAACAAATAAAAAAATTCTTATCATTGTTGTTGCTATTGCGGTTTTTTCTTTCAAGCTGTGCTTTTTAACTCGACTCCCTTAACCACAAACAAAGAAAATTACTCAGATAATAAAAACAAAATCATAAATAATATAATAAGCGAACAACGAAGGGGTGAACTCATTTAGAGACAGACAGAGAGACAGACAGAGAGAGAGAGAGAGAGAGAGAGAGAAACTGCGAGTTATTGTGACGAAACAGGTTGTATGCCATCATTATATGTGTTACAAAATTTGTTAAGATTTTTTCTGTCCGCCTGTCAATCAAGAATCAGTTCATCAGCGATCATATAATCAAAACTAATAAAAATCGCATTAAGCCGAAGAATTATGAAAGCTGTTACGCAAGAGCTTTGTACGTCCAATTTGTTCTTTGTTTGGCTCCTCACATATAAATATGAAGATGTGAACCCGAATATGGGACAGTTTGCAAGCATTGTTGAGAAAAGCAACATGATTAACTTAATTAGTACAATTTTCCTTTTGACAGCTTTTGTGCTCAGTGTTGGTAGCGTGACGGAACAAGTCGCTCGAGTACCCTCAGCCGAGAGACCGAAACGAGAGTTTTCCTACAGTTCACCAATACTTAAGAATAATTACCCTGCCCCCTCGGTGAAACCGCATCCATTGCCGGTATCACAAACCTCGCAAGCGATGACGCCCGGTGTACCCGGTGTACCCGGTGTACCCGGTGCACCCGGTGTACCAGTAGTTGGAGCGTTCTTTGGTAAAACTACAAAAACTACAAAAACACAACCATCTGCACTACTACTACTACTACTAACGTAACTTTCTAACTTGAATTCTTCAGTGCCGTTCAATACGTTTGGCAACAATATGGGAGGATATAATTATGGTAATGCTGGCGGTTTGGGTGGCTTCTGGTCAGGCTTACACGGTCAACAAATGGGGCAACAATGTCCTTTAGGTCAATTCTACCGCTGCCGCTGCGACAACATTTTACCAAGAGGCATGGATTCCTTGGAAATTCTTCAACAAAACATCAAATTCAACCAACAAGGCGACAAAATACTTAAGTATGTACTTTAAGAACCATTTTTATACATGATATCCATGATATACTCATTCATTGTGTCGTATTCGGCCACGATACCACTAAATAGAACAGTTTTATGCATTCGTTTACAGTGCGCTTCAGAAACTTCGCAAAGTACGTATGCATGCATGCATGCGTTAGCAGCTTCGTATTCAAAGTTTATTATAGTCATGTCCGCATGTCCAAAGATGCACCTTTTCTCTTCTTCTTTTTCTTTTTTTTTTTTTATGAAGATCGGAAACTCATCCGCACCATGACGAAATTATGGTCATAAGTTAAGTTGAAACAGATGAAGTTTGAAGCCAAACATGTCGACAAACATGTCGACAAGAATTGAAGGCGAAAATTTTCGATTTATGAAATTTTCATTCACTTTAGACTGCGACGAATATAATCAATTTCTAAATCTTTTGTTTTATGCATTTTCACAAAATTGTTTAGCGCCCAATTAAGCAACGGCTTGAGTATACATCAAAAAACTTCATTGAAAAAATTACCGAATAATCAAGAATCGCAAGTAATGCAAGGCTATTATGTTTTGAAAGTTAAAGAGGAACGTTATCTCATCATTTATTTTGATGTCAATGAAAAGGACTACACTGTCCAAGGTTGGTAAACTGAACTGTAATTAAATACCAAAAATATTTATCGTATAATAATTTTGAAAATATTTTTCTTCTTTTTTTTGCTTTAGCTGATGTTAAAACGCAACCTCCCCGAACTGACTTTTAGTGATGGAAAAGAAGACAATCTGCAGATAGAAGAAATATGAAGCTTTAAAGAAGATCGCAATCCCACGGACATAATCATAATCCGCGTTGAAAGTTCAAGCTTCGTGCTATTTCGTTCACATCCTTAGCTTCGCTTATTTAAGTTAAACTATTTTTTTTTTTTTTCGTTTTTTTTTTTTTATTGTAGTTATTGTTTATATGGATGGTATGGATAAAAATAAACAGAAACTTACTTACAAATGTACACATACATTGACATATTTAATCTAATCTATGCTCAGGCATAATAAATTTTGTAAAATTTCCTTTCATTTGTTTTTCCGATTATTTTAGAAAACTCATTTTCGCAACTCCGTTACGCGCGTCTCCGCTTATGCTTTCTTTATCGTTTCAACCCTTCGTTCTGCCTTTTTGTACGTTTAAGTGTCCATACATGAATAAGTTTTCTCCTTCTCTCTTTCTATATATATATATAATAATAATAATATATATATATATATATATATATATATATATATATATATATATATATTAAATATATATTTGTTTATATTTGTATACGAGTTGCGTGCATTGTGTGCTTATATATGCTGCCTGGTTATTGTTGCAAGCGAATGAAAACTGTAAATAAACTTGCTCTGGCTGCTGCTGCTGCTGCTGCTGTTGCTGTTGCTGTTGCTGCACAAAAACTTTAGACAAATAATTTTGAAGCAAAAGCACATCCGTATACGTATTCAAAATTCAAAATGGTTCAGCTGACTGTTGCCTTCGAATATATATTCAGAATCTTTGCCAGCATAATACCGCCGCAAACTTTATGCCGCGTTTTCCGCCCATAAAGATTGCACACACAAATAAAAAACAAAAACAAAAACAAAAAAAAAATAACAAAGAAAATTATAAAGTTTTAGAGCTCACGACGTTAACTTTCCTTCATATTCTATACATTCTTTGCACAAAAACACTCGCAGAAACTTGCGGATGAGCGTGACTTGTGTTTCGTATTTTTCATATCCGCAGTCGTCATTTCTCTGTTTTACGCTACGCATATACCTCCCCCCCCCCCGCTCCCCCCCAAATCCATTCGTCTCTCTGGAGTCCAATAATTAAACCTTTATTTTCCGCAAATTTGCATCAGCGTAATTCGCCGCCTATGACATAACCGCGCTTTTAAAGCATCGCTCAATAATTCCCAGTATCAAGACATGGCTGCCATCGCTCAAAACAAATTCATTTTACGTGAAACGATGTCTCTCAACCGTTAATATATTTTCAATTATTTGATTTATTTTTGCTTAACGGCACTTGTAGCACAAGTCAAAACAACAACAACAATAACAACAAAATCCGTATTTCGTGCATTGATTAAGACATTGCTCTGCAATGGGGGGAGCGGGGGCAAATACCATTCAAACTGAGAATTGACGTACAAAGTGCTATAGCGAGAATTCTCCATCGAAGGCAATCATTTCCCATTCTCAGAAAACAAAAGCGAAAGGTGTTTAAAAAATTATTCCCGATAATCGAAGGGTATGTTGACTGGGGTCCATTAAAAAAAAAGGGTACCCGCCCTCCCCCCCCTTGGCGGAAGAGAACAAACACATTGTCCTGCTAAGCGAAATTACGAGCATTGCGACCGCTTGCAGATCTCATCGCAAAAGGGATGCAAACAAGAAAAAATATGTTCTTCTTCTATTACTTAGTACCGAAAATTATTGATCGATATATTAATTTGCTTTATTTGTCTTATACTCTATACGGAATAATCATGCAAATCAGGCCACCAACTCCCGGCAGAGAACTTTGCGTACGATATGATTTCTATTAAAACAAAAAAAATATGAGAAAAAAAAAACAAAAAAAACACATCCAATACTTTAATCACAATAAATACATAAATACATAAATACATACATACATTCATATCAGTCATTCATTCAGTCTTTCTTCATTTTATTGACACTATCACATCGCGTACATTTATTATATATTTTTATATGTGCGCTGTTTGAAGGGACGGACACAAGAACACACAAGACTTGTGCAATTAACATGTTTAGGGAAAAGAAAGTAAGAAACCTTAAGGAAATATCGGAAATGAAAAAGACAAACAATGGCTGGCTGGCTGGCTGGCTGGGTGGCTGGCTGGCTGTAAGCTTGCGTTGTGTGTTTGCGTATATGATTTCTAAAAAGTATTTTATTGCTTTTCGCATATTTTTGCAGATGTAATTAAGAAAAGTGTCAGCTGCATGCAGAGCTCCCAAAAACATTGCTGAATATTTTAATGTCATGTCAGAGATGAGTACAAGAAATAATGACGATGGCCGTTAATTTTGGAGTGCAAACCCACAATAAATAATCGATGCGTTAGAAAAATGTTCTAATCTTGGTTGGCGAGAGCATCGAAAACAAATTTAGGCGTAATTTTCAAAAATCATACTCTCATGTATGATATAATGAACGACTTGACTCATGTTTGTATGGTTTAAACCGTCGAAGAGTCAAAAGACTTAAGAGTTAATAACCGCGAATTCTGATCGGCCATAATGCTGGCCAAAAGGTTGGCTTCTTTGTCTTTAAAAACTTTAAACTCTGCATTCATCCGGTTGAAGTCTTCCAAAAATATTATTACAATTTTTATTTCTATCGCTACGAAGGCATCGATTC
This sequence comes from Glossina austeni, assembly GCA_000688735.1. Taxonomy (NCBI): domain Eukaryota; kingdom Metazoa; phylum Arthropoda; class Insecta; order Diptera; family Glossinidae; genus Glossina; species Glossina austeni. Next base: position 500,596 of record KK502418.1, on the reverse strand, counting down.
GATTAAAAAATTGTTCGTGCATCACTATACCAGGCAGTGTTGGTTAGGTTCCTCTATATATATGTATTTTGATCATTCTCTCACCTGCTAAGGAATGGGCATTTATTGGGAGAAATTGACACAATATATAGCAATCAAGATCCATCGTCGATCAGTTTGTATAACGTTTTTCTATCTTTCAAGCAAAATGTGTATTAGTTTGGCAGCGATCCAATCATTGACTCATTCTCGCATTTCTTTAGTGTGGCCTGCATGCCATGCTGCATCGATTTGAAAAAATTGGGGGGAGTATCCTCGACAACTCTGGCAACTCTGGCAACGCGGGGCTGAGCGTTGTCATACGACATTTTCGTTCAATTTGTTCAATGGATCTCGGCAGACATCTGCAGTAATCATGTCATTGGTTTTGCCAGCTGACAACACACTACGCCTTCTTGATCCTACCATATGCACAGAAAAAACTTTATGAATATTCCGTTTCGGCGTCGATGTAGATGGGATTCCTGGACTAAGCCTTCACTTTTTGTGCTTTGGATTGTCGTAATCGAACCACTTTTCACCGGCAGTTCCATTAAGGCACAGAAAACTCTCTTTGTTTGCCTGGCAAGCAATGAAATCCTCGATATTGAAACGGTTCGAAATGGAATTTTCAGTTAATACGTTTCGTTGCCATTTTTCCTCCTTTTCGATTATTCCCGTCACATATAAATGTCCAGAAATAGTTGATTCGCCAACTGCTGAACTGTTCGAAAGTGCTTTAAGACTTGACTTTTTTTGGTCCTCCAGATCTTTCTTTGTCATTGACGTCAAAACCAAACCGACAATTAGGCTATGATGGGACAAATCCCACCATAAATTTCTAAAAGTGTTTAACCGGCTTTGGCAATAGATTGCTTCAGACCACACAACAAAAGTAATAAATATCGCAATTTTGAGCGTCTGCATGCCCTGAATAACTCAATAATGGTAAATGGAAAACTGTTATTTTAGCTAATGAAAAGTTAAAATCATCAAACTTAATTTGATGCCTATCGATTGGTCCTACGCATTTCTTTATCAAACTTCACTAATAGATAATCCCGATCAAAATCTACCTAGGCGTCCTCTTTGATCGTAGGATACGTTTCAATTTGCACGTTGAGTTCTCGATAAGCAAAGCTAGGTCCGCTCTTGGTTTCTTCAAGAGGTGGTCCAAAGAGCTAGATGATCCGTATATTACCAAAAGGCTGTATACGTGTTTGGTTAGCCCTATACTTGAGTATGCTTCTATTGTGTGGTCTCCTTCATATAGATGCTATGTAGACTCAATTGAATCTATTCAAAAGCAATTCCTGTTGTTTGCTCTTAGGAATTTGGGTTGGGATCCGTCTGCTTCTCTCATTTTTCTCTCAATTAATTTAAGATTTACTTTAAGAGTCATTGAAACTCGACTGCTGTTTGTTTTAGTTGAGTTCTGTATAAGTGGAAAATACATGCACAAGCACCTCTGAATTATTTCAATTATCTTTAAAATAACCGATCAAAGTTTAGTAAAAATCAGTTCGCATAAATCTCGTTAAACGCAGGTTATCCGATTAATTCACTTAAGCCCCCTATTTGCTTTACGATATAAGGGCACACAAGCTCGCATTGTCTATGCTTCAGTCCTTTATCAAGTGCAAATGAGTGGAACATAAGCGAAGCGTAAGACATGAGGATAAGTTATTATCCGCGAGACACTTAAGGGCGTATGGGTTAGAATTCCTACTGAAACCTACTGTTGAATGATCTAATTAGCGCAATACTTTTTCCAAAGCAGGTGACATTTTAAGGCACTAAAAGGTTATATAAGTAGACAACCAATTGACTGCAACACAGTGAAAGAGTCAGACGGATGAGAAAGGGTGGAAAGGGTGGAAAGTGTGCATTGATAAGGCGCGAAAGAAAACAAGTAAAAAATTATATTTAGCCGTGACCGAATCTTCTACACCCCACACATCGACCCATGATCTCAGAAAGGACAAAAAAAAAAGAAAGGAACAGAACTAAATTTTCATATTTTATTTATATGGTGTATGTGTTGGACGGTATGAGTAACAACTAAAAGACACGACAAGCAAAAATGTCCACAATTTTTGTTTTACAAAAAATGGGTGCGTTGTTCGGGTGTCCTTCGACCGACCGGTTTGGATCATTTTCGAATTCTTTTGCGTACGGGAGAATGCTAGACAGTTGGGTAGACGGACTGACAATGGACTGACAAAACATGCTTGCTTGTAGGTGTTGCGAACGTATGCGAAGAAATCGTTGATATCGGTATAAAAAAAAGTGTGATATCCAACGTCCATAAAAATTGTTGCCAGATAGCGTCTTAAACCTGACTATTAGTGACGTTATCTTAAATATAAAAAGTAAGTTAATAGCTTAAGTGACGCCTACAACACGGTTTTATATAACACGAAACGTATCTACCGCATTAGAGCTGAGTCACCTGTACAATTGGAAATTTTGGTGTGATACCCAGTACCAGTAACGGGGACAATTAGGCTTAGGTTACATCTCCCGGGCACAGACAGGAGTAAAGAACGGCTTGCCGTAACATTGAGCATATGCGTGTACTTAGTAGCATATTTATTGAGGTTAATTTGATTTTCCGACTATTCATTTTGACATATATATATATATATATATATATATGATATGCGATATACGAATACTTTCGATGGTATTTGCTCTAAACTTCGCCAGAAATTGATTGAGGAAAATCTGTTGTAGTCATAACGAGACGACTGCCTACGGTATTAAATCTATCTTCTCTGTAAATATCGATTGTGGAACGAACAAATCGAACGTTGTGATGCGACTGTGACTATACACGCGATTGTTTGCAAATTAATGAGCAACTTGTGCCAGAGATGGTTTAATTGTTAAGCTCTGAGTGTTGTTGCAGTGCGTAACTTTTAAACAATTAAAATTAATTTTTATGGGCTTATAAGATATATTTGAGCAGATTTTCGCCCTCAAATACGTTGCTATTTGTTTTCATCATTCTGAATAATAAGATGAACGATAGATGGTTTCATTCTATTTTCGTGTCATATTCGAATCATATGAGCTGTGAAACCATATGCAATAACATTTGGAGACATATGGTCATATAGTACGGATACAGTTCCACTTATTCGGTTATTCGGTAACGCTAATTATCAGATCGTTACTTAATATTTATTATATCCTTTTAATGCAATTAAATCAATTAAAAAAGTGCTTTATTTTCCAGTATGCACATAATGAGCAGAAACATGTAAAGTTTTACTTTAACTAATAAAAGTTTTACAAGTCATGCATAACAGAAGTAAAGCGAATCGTTAAAAATTTTACGACCAACCGGAATAAAATCAAGTTATTTTTGGCGAATTATAATTAATTTAGTAAAAGAAAGTAAAAAAAAAACACTAGAGTCAACAGACACGGGTCAAGTACTCATAAAATGACTTTTCAAAATTAAAATCTTTTATGGCAAATGGTCGATCCGGATCATTTTCAATTACGTTCCCCCTTGATCCAAGACAGATCTGTTTCTCAAATTTCATTAAATAAAATATCTGTAAAATTTCGATCTGTAGCTTGAACCCAAATGATCGATTCAGAGAATGATTTAGAAAATAATTGCGAATCGATCGATAACGTTCCCCCTTGATCCAAGACAGATCTGCTTCTCAAATTTCATTAAAATATCTGTAAAATTTCGATCGATTCAGAGAATGATTTAGAAAATAATTGCGAATCGATCGATAACGTTCCCCCTTGGTCCAAGACAGATCTGCTTCTCAAATTTCATTAAAATATCTGTAAAATTTCGATCGATTCAGAGAATGATTTAGAATATAATTGCGAATCGATCGATAACGTTCCCCCTTGATCCAAGACAGATCTGTTTCTCAAATTTCATTAAATAAAATATCTGTAAAATTTCGATCGATTCAGAGAATGATTTAGAAAATAATTGCAAATCGATCGGTATAATAAAAGGTTAGGCTATCTCAAGTCCCTTTGGGTACATCCGCATAAACTTAATGTACGCTCGCACCACTAATGATGGAGGGTATAAAACGAAGATTAAAAGTCGCTCTCAAATAAACCGTTTTCAGCGAACATAATGGAATTGAATGGATTTTAAAGCGAAAAAACGGGAACGGGCAAGCGAAGCATTTCAAAGAAAGGAAGGACTCTCGAAATGAGAATGAGAATGAAACAGTTCCATTCTCATATTCTCAGTAAAAAAAAGAAACAATTGTTTTGCATTTCGAGCAACTTGAGCAGATATCGTCACACAAACAACAAGCAGCTGTAGCATGCAGTTGTAAATTTCGATTTTTAATTAATTTAGAGAAAAGCGCAGAAATCCTATTAATTTCGTTCGATATTTATTAAGAGATTTTCTATGATCATATAAAAGCACATTACCTGCTCAATTGCAAATGGAATGAATCGAACACTCGAGCTAAGGAAAAATTCAACACCGACTTAGGCGGCGACGGCAATCAATACATAATAACAATTCTATATATATTTTTCTGATTTGCCCCATTACGTCATATATAGATTGGATGATGTAAAAAGACTTTGCGGTTTTTTCCGCGTTTTCGTGCTTCTTCTTGTGACCTGTCGTTGATGCTTGATGCTTCCACTATTCGGCCTTGTCTATTAATATATATAATCCATTTTCATCCATTTTATATATGTTTGACATATAAAGGCTTATTCTTGATGAGAACACACCTTATTTATTGTGGGTTCCACCAAAAAAAAGTCTATATGATCGAAATTTCCTAAAGATAATTTCAATATCAAATGTCTATTGTGGTCCAATTATCCCGATAAAATATTGAAAATTAAAGCAGAAAATGAAAGGTTCATGGCAAGGGAATCCAAAAAAAAAAAAAAAAAAAAAAAAAAAAAAAAACATTAAGTTCACATTTTTCACATCACTTTAAAATGCCGAAATTCTTAGCGCTTTTCCTCAAAGAATTTTGAAAATTGCAATATTTTTCGAATAAGNGTGGGTTCCACCAAAAAAAAGTCTATATGATCGAAATTTCCTAAAGATAATTTCAATATCAAATGTCTATTGTGGTCCAATTATCCCGATAAAATTCGGAAAATTAAGGCACAAAATGAAAGGTTAAGGGCAAGGGAATCCAAAAAAAAAAAAAAAAAAAAAAAAAAAATAGTTCATTAAGTTCACATTTTTCACATCACTTTAAAATGCCGAAATTCTTAGCGCTTTTCCTCAAAGAATTTTGAAAATTGCAATATTTTTCGAATAAGCGATTATATGGAGCGTGATTAAAAAAGTTCAATCCAATCCCTTTTCAATGGGACTCGTCCTCAGAGCAAAGTACCGTGGGGCACCATATTTCGTCAGAAAATCTCAAAAATTGCGACCCGTAAGTTGAACACAATCTTTCGTAGACAGACATCAGAGGGACAGATGGACAGATGGACAGATGGACAGACGGACAGATGGACAGATGGACAGCTGGACAGATGGACAGCTGGACAGATGGACAGACGGACGTGCTGATAAGCTTAGCTAGATACAAACAAATAATTATGAATGCTCGATATTGTAAAAGATGAGTCTATTTTACGTCTTTCTTGGAATGTCTTGCGGATGCCTTTACGCTTGCTTAAGAAACAATGGCAAGCGTCCTGCGAAGTTTTTCAATTCAATTTTTAGTAAAGTTTTGAACTTTAAGCAAATTTACATTTTTATTGAAAAAGACTTAATCTAAACTAGTCGCTACTTTTTCAATAATTAGTTGGAAAATTTCGCCCGTTTACGTGAAAGGAATTTACTGTTGGATTTACGAAATCGCGCCAATCGTCAGAGATACGGGAAGTTTTATAAATAAATTTACGCCTAAACCTTTGTAAACTCGTTTATTATATAAAATATACATATATATATATACCTATATACACTCACTTATATATATATATATGTACATATACACAAACACATTTATATATAAATATATATATATATATATATATATATATATATACTTATATTGGATCAATTAAGTCATCTATAAAGCAGAAAATTTTGTTGAGTTGATTTTAAAAGGCCTACAAGGAATGAATTTTCATTGGCATTTATATATAATTCAAGCATCATTTTATGAGCGAATAAACAACCAAAAGCACTTAAAGCTAATTAGTGAAAAATTAAATTTTGTGCGTACGAAAGCATGGAAATGAATTAAAACTAATTTTATTTTATTGATCTCATGAACAATAGTTAATTTAATTGATTAGCAAACATTATGTGGAATATGCGTCTGTCCGTCAATGTATACATTATATAAACAGCTAGCTTTTTGCTTTTCTTTTTTTTTTTTTTTTTTTTTTTTTTGTCAACATTCATTAAATTAAAATTTGACATATTGTTAGACAAGCAAGCAAGCAAGCAAGCAAGCAAGCAAGCAAGTAAGTAAGCAAGTAGTCAAGCAAAACAAACATCGGACCGAATTGAATGCTAATGTGGTCAAGCCATTATACGTCACTGACGGTTTCATTAAAAATGTTTAAAAGAGCCCTGCACACTATGTAGTCATTCATTCAATAGCACTACCACTTACGAAGGTTTCAATTATCGAACTAAGAAGTTCAAAGAAAAAGAGGAGTATGAGTAAGCGTATGCATGAACAAGAATTCAACGCTAATAGTAGTCATTATATGGTCGTTGACTGTTGGATGAATCGATTGACTGTAAACGACTGCAAATGAATGCATCACTTCTGGATATACAAGCCCATATATACATATATATATATATATATATATCTATATATGTATATAGCAATAATACATGAGACAGTTGTAATGCATACATTATTCATATACTTATGCGAATGTGGCATGCTTTTAATTATTCTGTCTCGACTTCAATGGGTATTGTTAGTCAAATTACCAGACACTAGATTTAGAATTTTTACAAAAAGACACGGGTATTATATAAATGAAATAAATATCTATGAATAGAACCATAGAAATAAGTGAAAATGTAAACGAATATTTTAGAAAAATATTTAATTTCATTATTTTAATCACTATTCATAAAGATAACGCTCAAAAGTATTTAGGAAAGATGTACGAAAAACATGTCACAACTAAATGTTGAAATAAAGGAAAATTATATTCGGAATATGTCCGAATCTTTTTTACCCATCGCATACCGTTATACTAAAAAAAGCAAAAAAGATCAAACAATTAAATTTTCAGGGTCTATATTATGGGACAGGGAACGGTTGATTTTGTCTATTTTCGAAATAAAAGTTTTTGCCCCAAAGACTTTTGGGCGTTTTAGGCGTGTCCCTTCAAAAGCTTAGGTCACTTCCAAATTCTTTTGCGGCCAGGAGAATGTTTACAACAGACATTACACAGACGGGCACACATATAGACGGACAGACACACAGCCGGATAAGCGGACAAGCTTAAGTCGATTCTGAATTTGATGCTAATCAAGAATATATATACTTTTTGGAATCGCGAAAGCTTCCTTCTTGGTGTTGCGAACGTATTTGTAAAATGGGCCCCTCTTGGGCCCATCTTTCGGTGATGGGTATAAAAAGGATACTCGACTTTGATAGAGTGTCCATCTCTTTCTCTCTCTCTCTCTCTCTCTCTCTCTCTCTCTCTCTTTCTATCTATCTATCTATCTATCTATCTCTTTCTCTCTCTACCTCTTTCTCTCTATCTATCTATCTATCTCTTTCTTTCTTTCTTTCTTTCTTTCTCTCTCTCTCTCTCTCTTCTCTCTCTCTCTTTCTCTCTCTCTCCCTCTCTCTGAATGTTTACAACAGACATTACACAGACGAGCACACATATAGACGGACAGACACACAGTCGGATAAGCGGACAAGCTTAAGTCGATTCTGAATTTGATGCTAATCAAGAATATATATACTTTTTGAAATCTCGAAAGCTTCCTTCTTGGTGTTGCGAACGTATTTGTAAAATGTACAAATCTTTCGGTGATGGGTATAAAAAGGATATTCGACTTTAGTAGAGTGTCCCTCTCTCTCTCTCTTTGTACTTTTCTTTCCCCCATCTTATTATCTTTCGTTCTATTTCTTTTATTGCATCTCTTTAATTTAGTCAAAAGTCTGTATTTACAAATGGCATCAGCCATTGAACATAATAACATACGTAAGTGTACATGTGGATATAGACCACGACGTCGTATGCATATGCGGGCGGACTGACTAAACAGAACAATTGTTGTATATTACGCTCACAATTGAAGCATAAACCACACGTAAACACGGACAACGATCTCTTTACAGTAGACTTTTTGAGATTATGTAGTTTTTTTTTGTACTTTATGAACCCCCCCCCCCCTTCCTTTTGCCCCCCTCCCACCATAAGGTGTTCTATTCAACTATGCTTTAATTCAACCGCTTAATAGTGACTTATGCTTGTAAATTGATACGAATACGTGCGCCTGAAATGTGTATGTATTTTAAAGCCTTGTACTTCCAGTCAGCCGATTAAAACGATGCAATCAGGTTGTGAGACTGCAATCTACGGATCAAATGAAAATCTTCAGAACTGCAATACATCACGTTATTAAGAGATCATTATGAACTTGACTGAATGATTATTGGCTCAGCTCTTAATTACTTGCTAATGGTTTTGCCTGATCAATTGCGTTTTAAATGAAGATAAGAAATTGAAGCATTAAACAAGCATATCGAGTGAACAAAGGAAAGGATTCGCAAAACTAATGTCAGATAAACAGAGAGAGAGAGAGAGAGAGAGAGAGAGAGAGCTAAGAGTCTACCACATATTAAGGTAAAGTGTCGACTAAACAATCAAATATTCCGCAATTCTCTTTGCCCTGGATATCCACGAGACGAAAGTCGGTCAACTGGGGAAATTGTTGTCATTATGATGGGACAGACTTGTGAATAATAGAAATTGAAAGCAGTCTAATTTTATTAGTGATAGGAGTTGTATCGTATATCATTCGATTTTCGAAATTTAACGACGACTCCCAACGCTTGAAGAATAGTTTATGATAAAGTTATCGAAATTCGTTCATTTCTCTCCTCTATTCAATAAATAATTCAATCAATATATTTTACATCTACCTTCGATAAATAAATAAATAAATAAACAGGTACATAACACACAAGGGCACACACACACACACACACACACACACACACACACACACCCAGTAGATTATAGAACACTCCCTTTTCTATATAGTATGGACATGAGCAAAGCAAGGGAAATATATGTTATTTTACTCACTTAACTCACTTATCTGAAACTTAAGTTTAACGTATTGCGATAAATTGAAAGCATTTACGAGTAACGCTAAACGCATTCTCCACGTATTTGTAGTAATAAGTTTTCAGCTCTAAGCTGGAATAAATAAATACAGTACTGGCATGTAAATATGAAACCGAAATTTAATTATGGGTGACGCGGACACGGGGTGTATGGAACCTGCATGTCTGAAGTTGTGCTTTTTACTTGCACCTTAGATATGTGACAACAATAAGTAGTCAGTATACGAGCATACACATCGCAGAACAGCAGAAATGCTTTCTCTAACAACGACAATGTCGAGTTCTATGCCACGTAAACAGGATTCGTTGGCCACATTTTTTTTTTTTTTTCACGGTATAAACGAAAGTCTTACTGGCATCGCATCCTAACTAAGCTTGAAAAGCGAATTTGATTTAAGAATTCCTGGCCAGATCACAGCGTGCCACCCACTGCAATGGCGAGGTTGAAACGCTTTGACAAGAAAGCGCTATTTTTCTATGTTTAATAGGAACAGAAGAGTATGACCTCGTAGTGGCTATTAAAGTCTGATGAACTGTTTAATTCCATTTACTGTAATTGCCAGCGATCACTTGGCCGTCCTCACTTAAGTGTCCCAAAAAGGCATGGATACCAGAAAAGCTCTATTTGGCATTCCGGTTCTAGTTCTCGAACTGCGGAAATGTGCAAAAAGATGTTTTTCTTTGACAGAGTGCAGCGTGATAAACTAATAGATATCCTGAAGGTCTTAGTATTGACGGACGGAAGATGTACGCTGCATGAAAAAGTTGTCTTTAGAGACAAACGACACAAGTTCATGGTAATAATGTCCGAATACAATATTCGATGGGCGTGGCTTTGTTCTTCTTTTTTTTTTTGCAGAATAAGTTTGTAGAATAAGTGTGTAGTGTCGAGTATCTTTTGCAGTTTATAACCCACCAGCACGGAAGACACCGAAAGCAAAGATGGAGTGATGTTTACACGTGAACGCTTCACTTTTTTTAAGTGCTTTTAGATTTACTTTTCTTCCCTCCTCCATTATTTGTTCAGCTTTGATTTTCACAGGCGTGATTACAAGCGTATATCAGAGAGAGAGAGAGCGAGAGAGAGAGGGAAAGTTAGAAAGATTTACGATAAATTTGATCTTACTCTAAAAACGTGATTCCACGGGATATAGGGGCTCTAGTCTCCTTCATTTTCCATCTCCTTCCATCAAAGCACTTACACATAGAACGCTGTGCAGAGGACACTGAATTGTTGCTCATGCTAGAGCAAGTGGAAAAAACAGGTTCAGCAAATCGTGAATTGCAATTTCAAAAATTATCTGAAACAGGAGCTGTGTTGCGCCGCTTGGCGAAGGGATGAACCAGAAATGTTATATAAAAATTTTTTAATACTGCGTACGCTTGTTCTGCATAATAAACATGTCACCAAACTGAGGCAATTTCATCAAAGATGTGCGTTAGGAGGCTGAAGAGAACTGCGGAACGAAAAAATTAAACAAAAAAAAAATTGTTGAATTTCTCTGCCAAATGTCCGTCTGTTCGGACGTATTATTGAGAGAAGGACGATTTAGATGGCAACGATTACGAACGAGTAGCAAGTAATTGATGCGGATTCATTTGTCTTCGCGCTATTTATTTAAAACATTTTATTCATTTTTATTTTCATTAAAGAGTTCGTTTAATTGTCTAGTTTAAGTCTCAATAACTGTTGACATTATTTACTGTGCAAAACAGACTACGAACCTGTCTTTGCGTGTCTTCATGGAAGCCAATTGGCAGGGCATGCACAAATGCTGGATTGAAATGAGAAAAAAAGAAAAAAATTTCCCTAACTTGCATCCAGTAAAGTAAACAGCTGAAGTCAAGCACTTGTCACATCACAAATTGCAGCAGATAATGACATTTGATCCCTACAAAAGTGTTTTAATTAAGCACGCAAGAGCAAGCATCGAGGCACCCTTTCAAATCCCTTACATTCTCTCATGTAAACCGTAAACCGTAAACAGAAGTACTTTCTATTATTAATATTATATAGTTAACTGTGTACATGGTCAATAAGTCCCGGGACCAAGTAAAAGGAAATCTCTTTTACAAAATTCATGTTTCTTCACCTACGTAGTGCTCTTCCAGAGCGAGAGATAATCCATGCAACGATCATTCGATTTTCAAAATTCGTTTTCGTTTCGCAATCGCTGCATCTTCAGCATTCTTTTCCGGTTTGCAAGCAGATAACATTCGCTGACAGCCAGGCCTGCATAAGACAGTGGACGGTGGATGGAGCAGCGATTCAAATTCCAATTCATGCAAACTTTGCATTGCAGCCATGTGCTCGCGCGGTGCACAATGCCTTGATGCACAAAAGTTATTTTCTCCACCATTAATAGCGGTTTTTGGCAATCTATTCCTTCAGTCGAACCACAAGTTTCATATAACGTTGAATATTCATCGTGCTCCCATTTTCAAGGTAGTTAATGAACAGAGCAGAACAAAGCAGAAAAGTCATCAAGATTCGATTTAAGAATGCAATGGTGGGGATCCATGTGGGGAAGCACCTCCGAACAGCTCTCCAAATCAGTAAAATATCGATTATTTCGTTCTACTGGGAGGAAGCATCTATTTGAGAAACAACATTCTCTCCAACACTCCACCTGCTCATGCAAAATAGTGAATACGTAATATTTTGATATCTTCAAAATGTCACCTATTGCTTCTAATCTTACCTTCGGCTTATCGCGATATAGTTTTCAGCATTTTTGAGATATCTTCTAGTGTTACCATTGCCGTAAGCCAGCAGCAAACCATCGATTGCAACAACTCTTGCTTTCGCTGGCGAATAATACCCACCAGTCTCTTCAAGCCAGTGCTGTATTTGAACAGTCTTTCAACCATCACTGGTTGGAGACGACATCCAGTCGTGAGTCCCGCGAATTATTGATCGATGTATATTATCCACATTTCCTTTGTTGATCGATCGTACTGCATAACACGTTCTGTTAATTATTAATCTCCGTCTATGTTGTTTCCAACACTAACAGCATTCCTATGCTAACCGCAATTTTTGGTCAATTTTTGCATAACAACATCAATGAATGCTACGTCTTTTGAAATTGAACTTTAAGATTTTGTCAGTTAATAATGTCTGTTATCAATAGAAAATCAATTGGCTTCTATTCGGTTTCACTGTCTCTAATCTCTTTGTTACGTTTATTCATATTATGCTCGTTCACAAAAAAGCCAAAAACAATTAAGAAAATTGTGTTTGGCGGCATCCGAATCTTTCGTTACCCATCACCGTTATCCTATGAAAGATTGAAAAAAAGAAAAATCATAAATTTACACATTCTACAATATTGGGTGGGCGTGGCTGTGTTCTTCTATTCTTGTAGAATAATTTTGTGGAAATTTATATCGTGTATCGTGCGCAGTTTATGACCCAACGGAAAGCAAAGGTGTTCTCAGATTTGATGATTGTACAGAGATGTGGGCGTTGTAGGCGTATTCTTGGAGCTTTTTGGACCATTTTCGAACTCTTTTGCAAATTTATAGGCGATATCTTGTTCTTTGCGAACGGGAGCATGGATATTACAGATACGAGACAGTTGGACAGACGGAAATATGGACGGATTAATAGACTGACAGATGGATAGACCAACAAATGGACAAGATTGGGGACATTTCGAATTTGAAACTGGCCAAGAATTTATATACTTTATGGAGTTTTTATAGCGTGCTCCCCCTTATCGCCTCCTCCTTCGGTAATGGGCATAATAATGCTATCTGATGTATTCATCAAATATTACGCAAGTATAATTTTATGAGGTAGGATAGAAATTTCTCCCGCAAGCGTCATATTCTCTACATTTGACTTGCCGCCACTTTAATATATATTTGGACGCGTCACGGGATAGTCGGCCGTCGGGATAAATGTTTTGCATGTTATAATATATTCGAGTGGGAAATCGATAGCCGTTTTGAACCGCTTATAAAAACAATTGGAAAATTGGTTGTATTCAGTGTAACGACATTGAGCTAAAACGGGATTATGTCGAAAATGAAAATTTGTTTATTTATTTATCTTATTTGCCAACACTGGATCCTTACTCTGCAGTAAGTAATTAATATTAGTTGGAGCATTACCGTTAATTTACATATGTATGTGAGTGACTACTTTCAAAATTCGTCTGTGAATGTGGACTCTGCGGTAAAGTCAAAGAAAGGCATGCGATAGAATCTTGAATAGACGAGACCAAGAACGACTGAACGATGTTACGCTGCCAGACATTCAATAAGCAATAAATTTAATATTTTTCAAATGTTAATCGAACGTAATGAATATGAAAAGATTTCCAAAGATAATTTTCTTCTTTTTTTTTTTGCTTTTATTTTAGAAATGCATTTAATTAGATTTTGTTTTTTTGCTTAATTCCCTAAATCGAACGCAATAATTTGCGAAATGCCATTTATGTGAATAACATTTTGTTTCTGTTGTTGGTCATGTGTGCTGGGCAAGCTTAAATTGACAGAATCAGAGATCGATACACAAACTTGCATTCAATTCCATTATATTATGTGAAAGAAAACATGAGGAGGCGATAGAGAAATCAACATCAAAATTTCTTATATAACATCAGCATTCAATTTTTCTTATTTTAATAACGTATTGTGTGACATTATGGAGATGTAACTAAATATTATTTGTAAATATATCCATGAGTAGAATGTAATTTTTTTTTTTGGTTATTTTCAAAATAACACGAAACTAACAATTTAATGTCCTTAGACACGAACATGTGGATAACACTTCAGCAATATTATTAAAAGGAAGAGCATACGTATGGTATGCATGCATATGTTTATAGATTTCGATATATCCTGCAGCGGAATGCTTAGAAAAATAGTTTGCATCTCTTGTAACACGAATCGAAATTTTAAATTTATATATATTTAACTCAGTTACGGATAAACGCAAACCCCTTATACCCATATATATATACACACACACACACACACACATACACACACACACTTATACGCATCTATACACGTGTCTTGTACATATGTACATATATGTATAAATAGAATATTCAATATATATATATATACACACACACACACACACACACATACACTTATACGCATCTATACACGTATCTTGTACATATGTACATATATGTATAAATAGAATATTCAATATATATATATATACACACACACACACACAAGTAACACATTAATTCATGTTCACATACATATTTGTGATGTATTTCCTCCCGGAGGAATATATAACACACTGCATGCTTTGCATTACGACGTATGAGTAGTGCTCTAATGCATGGGTGGGCTGGCTTGTACGTACAGTTAAATTTTTAGAGCAGAACATTCTGTGCTATGTTCATTCCAAGCGTATTTTATTTATTTTTTTATTTATTTTTTTTATTTTTTTTTTTTTTTGCTTTTTCTTTCTTATATTCATTTCTCTGTTATTGTATGCGTATACAAGTGTGCGTATGTATGCCTGCATTTCGGAAAAATAATAAATATTATATGCACGCACATTGTGTTAGAAGTGCAGGCACGCATCCAAACATAACATAAACGTATCTCTGCCAGTGACAGAGACCGAAGAAGAGGAAGAAGAATGGAATGAATGAAACGTTGCACACACAACAAGTTGTAGGAGCAAACAAAAAGAAAAAAAGATTTGAAATAATATCAAAATGTAAGATTTTTATCATCTCCAGAGGAATCTACCAAATATAGTGCACTTTCAACTAAACTGCTGCGTAGAGAACCAACGAAAGTTGTTTCTCTTGAGTGGGTAATTAAATTATCAACAACATATTTTCGCAAATAGAGGTCGTCATTAGCATGAATACTTTAAGCGAAACAAAGAGAAAGAGACCTTGAACGAAATAAACAACGAAACAAGTTTCATGTTAACGACAGACAGACAGACAGACAGACAGACAGACAGACAGTGTATCCATTTCGTCGCACGTTTAAACTATATATTGCTATATCCATTACCATCACCGTAACGAAACGGATAAAATATGTTGAAAGGAATGCTCTCGAACACACCCCCCATCATCGTCGTCGTCCGAATAAATCAATTTAATGTAATTGAAAAAGTTGAAATGCAAGAAACCCTTCTCCCCACTCAATCTCGAAACGGAATGAAAAGTGAGCTAGAAAATGCAAAAAAAAAAAAAAACCACTCCATCACAAACGAAATAATCATAATTAAAAGAAGTAGAAGGAGAATCGATACGATGCGATATGTGCACAATACAGCCTTTGGCTGTACTTAGATCACTCAACAACTGACGTCAACCTTTAGTAGCGTTTTTCTTTTTTTTTTTAACTTTTATGGGCACTCAAAATCGTGCCGGCTCACTCTCCGCTCTCCGCTCTCACTCTCCGCTCTCCGACTCGTGAAGGGAGAGCTAGACGTTGCAGTTGAACTGTGAGATGCGTTACATCTAGTACGACTAACGACGGACTTGGGATCTCGCAAACGAAAACGGAGGTTTCTTACAAGATCTTACCGTAACGAGAGTCAAGAGGGCGTCTTCGGGTCTTCAATGCTTCAATCTGCTCGACATCCGGTTTTGTGTTTCTTTCTTAGACAAGCAGTCGATACAATCACATGTGTCGCCCGGACACATGTCTCTCTCTCTCTCTCTGTTTTTGTTTGGGCAGCCGGTATGGACAGTCACAGTTTTGAACTGTGTGTTAAATTGAGTGAAATATCTTCTCGGCTTAGCAAAGAAATTGAAGTGTTGTTTAAAATGAAATCTAATCGCTCCGCTACAACTAATCCCCCGACCCGCGTAAATTATGTAAAATGACATCCAACCTTTCTTCTTACTAATAACAATCAATTAATTAATAAAATCCCTTTCGTTCGCGTTTCCATAAGATTGCATCCTAATCTTGCATAACTGAGTACTTTGCTAACTGAGTAAAACATGAAAGTGTAAAATTAATGCCCCGACTGGCGGGTGCAACAAATATTTTACTAATTCAATCGTGTAAATTGCAATTGGCTTGTGGGAGGACCTTTGTATGCCGCGAGCTTACCAAAATTATACCGACTTATTTAAATATAACAAAACTAACGCACACACATAACTTTTGGGGAAAATGTTATCCGTATAATAAAATTTTGTCCGTAAGCCTCGTTGTGTAGCACATTTCGAACGACTTGTGCCGTCGTTTATGACACATACACATTCAGTCAATTGTGAGTGTTACGTAAATCGATTCGAACTAGAACCTAGAACTAATGATGGATACCAAGTCTTTGCACAGGTTGCACAGGACTTTCTTGTTGCCTTCGCACGTCCATGCTTGTCTGTGGCGAAAACCCAGTATTTGTGTAAATGCAGTTAATGTCTGACTACTTTTTATGCTAACTACGATGATAATGTTGAGAATTTCAGTCATAGGCGATTAACGGCCGGAGAAAAGTATATAGTAGAACCCTCTACACGCTAAAAGAAGCTCAAAGAAGCTCTCTCTCTCTCTCTCTCTCTCTCTCTCTCTCTCTCTCTCTCTCTCTCTCTCTC
>KK502418.1:468550-483506 GCA_000688735.1 Glossina austeni | reverse complement strand
CTCTCTCTCTCTCTCTCTCTCCCTCTCTCTCTCTCTCCCTCTCTCTCTCTCTCTCTCTCTCCCTCTCTCTCTCTCTCAAACAACAACAACTTCAACAAATACATTCACTGTTGTCATGTGCCTTACATATATAGCAAAACTAAGTTAATCGCTCATGTATATCTACGATCAGAGCGACTCTTAGAGTACGGATGTATGTAACACGGATCGAACCTACCGTACCGTGTAGCGGGACGATCGACTGTGCATACATTATCAAACGTCTCTTGCTGAGGGTGACAAGTAGGAAGACAGAATTCTTGTAGCACGTAACACTAAAGTGATCTCAATGATTGTTTTTTTGTTTTCCTCGTTTAATTTCTTCCATTAATTAAAACTTCATGGTAGAAAATTGGTTAAAATTTTGTACTTATCGTTATATAAATTTTTACATTTCTTTCGTATCATGCATGAAGAAATGTAAAAAAAAAAAACAAAACTTTAAGTTTCTCTTGCGATGATTATTTAATTCATAATTTTTAACGAAATTATCATCAAAATATGTAGGAATGTAACAAAAAGTTTTTGTGTTGTTGTCAGAAAATTGTTAGTCGATTGATTCTTTGAGGAGGTTATCGTACTGCGATGAATTAGTCTAAAGCCGCTTCTTATTAGTTTATCTCCCAAGATCGCTTAACTATTTAAACTATTTTCTACACCCATCACAGAAGGACGGTCTACCGGACCATCCGATAGAAAACTTCAGAGCCTTCACAAATTGTGTAAATTCTTGATCAGAATAAATTGCTGAATCGATCCAGGCATGTCTGTCCATTCATCTGTCCTTTCGGGTAACGTCTGCGGTAAACATTGTCGTGACCGTAACATTAAACACATCGCCTTCGAATCCAGCAAAAATATTGGAAGTGCTTGGAAGCAGGTTGATAATAAAAGTGGCTCTAATTGACTAAGAGACACGCCCACTTTGCTTTCTCGTTTTTTTTTTTTGGCTCATCGCTTATATGCTACAATAAATGCGCTGCAGGAATTTCCACACATTTCCTGTAAAAAATGGAATAATTCAGCCTCGCCCATCCGATGTTATTATATATATAGAGTGCAAAAGTTTTATTTTTTTGTTCAGTTTTTTGTAGGACAAAGCTTTCGTCGGCCTAGCTATCCGCTCGTCCATCTGCCCACCTGCCCTGTCTGTCTTTGTCTGTTTCAAGCATTCTCCTGAACGCAAGTGCGGATTTTTCAATTCCTTTTAGACAATTTCTTCAATTAGCGGGAAGTGGAAGCTTGAACTCGTCCGAGACGAGTCCTGCCTATTGCTCTGAACGCTCTGACAGCTAAAACATGAAGCTTCGCACTCAATTTTCTATACCACTCGGTTACGCATGAAATTGTATTTCGATTGCTTACCGCTCTACATAAATATTTAAGCATTTGGCGAATTTTAGTTTAATTTCTTGTTTATGTTTTGCTGGCAAAACCTGGAAAATGTTGTGCTTTTGCTGGGCAGGATTAACGAAACTTGCTTAAGCAAAATGGAAAAGCAACGAATGTAACGTTAAGGTCACCCTTCGGTCAATCTTGCAAAGACTTGCATATGCAAGTAAACTTTCACACTACACACAGGTGCGTAATATGCGTCGTCACAGGCCTAACATTCGTCTCTTAAGCTCTCTCTCACTTTAAACCAATTTGAAGTTTTGACCTGGCCATGCAGATGTAATCTCCCTGCGGCCTTCTGTTCTTAATTCCTAATCTCCTTCACTCCACTCCACTCCAGATGACGGGTACTTTAGTTTATCTGGTCCACGTAGATTTTGAAGGCAACCACTTTATCACTTTCATTGACATTTTTTCAGATTTTCATTCTTAATCTGCCGGAGTTGGTCAAAGAACATTCAATTTCTCAGAAACATTCGAAAACTGTGTTCACTTTTTTTTGTGACTTTTGTCGTTTTCGTCGTTCTTGGAGGTGAATGCCTGCGAAATTATCGATTACACAACGATGAACGCAACGTTCAGGGCATTCCGAATAGTTAAGAGATTTAATTCCTCAAACATGATTACCTAGCATGTAGCAGGTAGCACAACTGACGCAAAAGTTCGCATTGATTGGCGGGAACAAAGTTCGATAAGAGCAGCCGTCTCACGAAAGCGAATAGCAGAGCACCCCTTATGCAAGACAATAGCTAGCAGTTCGAGTAAATGTTTAGACATTTTGATGAAGTCGAACTCGGCCTATTGCCGCTTCAAAGGATCGTATGTTTGTTATTGTACTACACACACTACAAATTTTCTCATAAAATTAAATGCATTGACACGCACAGATGTGACAGGGGGTTTACGTAGGTTCCTGCCGTGGAGGCTTAACCCTACGATGCCCGATGGCACACGGAGTGAGAAAGCGTCACTCACGCCCCGCTGGGAGCAGGTAGGCTCCCAAGCAGTTCCAGATCAAGGGCATGTGTATGGCATGCCCTTCCTTCTGACGGAGGCGAGGCCTATCTGACACCTCCAGCGATTTTGGGGGCAACCACAGCCACCACGAAACTCCCCGAAGGGCCGTTCCCAGCAGTCAGGTAGAAGACCGACAACTACGAGGAGAGGGGATCCTCGCAGAGGGGATCCTCTGGGCAACCTGACCCCCGTGGTACGCATTAACGCGCACAGATGTCTCTGTGTGTTTAACGTCTGCACCTGGTGTGAAACCTTAATCAGACGGGTTGCCTACAACCATTGGCAATCGAAAGTAAGTTGATTTACGACCCCTCAGGGAGAGAGACAATCCCCATTGAAGGGGGCCTCGCTACCCTGAAGTACCGCAATAGAAAATGGGTGTGGGCCAAATTCTCGCTTAGTGGTCTGCGTCNGGGCCAAATTCTCGCTTAGTGGTCTGCGTCGAGGCCTACCTAAGCACCTCTTCAAAAGCTCCCCGCGAAACTTTGGGGTAACCACAGCCACCACGAATACTCCCCGAAGGGCCGTACCCAGCAGTCAGGCAAGAAGGCATTCTCTGGCATTCCGATGGCATTAACGCGCACAATGAAAATGTTGATGTCTTTTTATTAAGTGAGTTTCTCGCAAAAGACAAGAAGCATTTCCACCACCACCACCACCTCATGGCGCCGCAATATATTATTAAAAAAATTATCATTTCCTGATTGCAGCCATTAATATTTCAAAAGTTTATAAATTATTAACACTTCGTAGTAAATTAAAAATTAACGAACACCTTCATATAGATTCACACACAGTGTGTAAAAATGTGTATGCGTTTATAAGAGCATTTTTATAGGTTCAACCAAAAAAAAAAAAACGAAAAAAAAAAAAGAAAAAAAAGTTTAAGAAAAACGACTTGAAATTTTCTTCACAAACCCATAAATAGATAGATTTGTTCGTAGTCTGGCGGTAATGGGCTGCTCGACTATAGGTAAAACCGTTACTTCTATGGTCATGACTTGGCTACTGATAGTATGCATGCATATATATACATATGTACATATGTACGCACATTAACACGGCCACGTGATGATTATAGCAGCAATAAATTGGTAGCTAAAATTTTACCTACAATGACGGTAAGGTAAGGTGTGAATATAGGATACGCACGGATGGTAGCGCACTTGAAACCGCAACATATATATATATATATATATAGACAGACAATCCGATCTGATCAACTTTAGCAGCGCAAAATAGTGCAAAACTTTGTCTCTTCTTCTTCTTCTTCTTCTTATGTTAAAATAAAATGAAAATATGCGCTTTTCCGTTTTTCATTCCATTTATCGTCATTATTGAATAACGGTTAGTGTTAAGGCTGAGACAAGACAAAACATATTAAACAAAAAAAAAAAAAAAAAAGAAAAAAACCCCATGCAACCGATTGAATGCATACGTAGCAAAGTTGATAACACCGCTGAGGTCAGGATACAGTTGGCAGCGTGATTTATTTCATTCTTTGTACGAAAAAAATCGTGATTTAATAGCAACCAAAAAACTTCCACCACACATACACCACACATTTTATAGTGACGTAGAACTTTAATATTTTTTTTCCACTCGCGTAACATGATGAACTGTTTTTGCCTTCGATCTGAGATTCAATATCTTTATCTTAAAAGTTATTTTCTTCTTTCTTCTCCCCCCCCGCCTCCAGAAAACTATTACACACGGAAGCATATTTAAGGAAATAAGCGGAGCGTTACACGAGCGCATAAGTTTCTTGCTGCATGCTATTATATAAGTCGATAACACATATGCTTATGAAACTCCTCGAGGAAATTTAAATTCTAAAAATCGACAAAATTTTCATTTACTAAAAAGTGAGGCACACAAGTCAATTGTCACACTCTACAGTATTGGAGGGGGCACGTCTTGATTTTTTCTATTTTTAGAAAAAACCTGGAAAAATGTGTACGCGTATGTAGACGAGTTGTACTTTGTGAGTAAGAAGCAAAAAAAAACTGGGAAAGCAAAGTTATTCACAGCTTTCCTCGCATAGGCCTGAGAGCGTTGTATATATGCCCTTGGACCGTTTTAGGCTATTTTCTCAAAGTCTTTTGCAAATTTTTTAATCATATGTTGGTTTTTGGCGAACAACATAATGTTCACCACAAATACTACAAAGCTTCGACAGGCGAACAAACGCCCATGCTTGCATGCATGCATTCCGAATTTGAAATGGGCCGAGAATTTATAAACTGTGGGAGGTCTTTGAAGCTTACTTCTGCGCTATATTCAAAACTGAGAAACTAAATTTTGATACACTTTAATATTGGATAAGCGTGGGAGATTTTTCCAATTTTTGTACATGCACTACATCCACTACATGCACTATATCGCCCTATAAAATATATATTCAATTGTTTGTACAAAATATTTGCTGTGGCTTGTGAATAGTAAACAAAAGATTAATTTTTTATTCCTTTTCAGCATCAGGGATGTCTTTCACGTTACATGGCATTGTAGGCGTGGCCCTTGATCAATTACATACATATATATATGTATATGTAACTTGCGGGCAAGATCATCTGCCAATATTTCTGCCAAATATGAAGGCGATAGCTTCATTTTTGCGGCCAAGGGAATGCTTACAACATACATAACACAGCCGGACAGAGAAATTTGTTTAAAACGATTCAGAATTTGATGCTGATCAAGAATATATACGCTCTGCCCTCTGCTCTCTGAAGCTTCCTTCTGGGCGAAAGTTTTGACCGCATCGTTCGGTGTTGGGTATAAGAACCCAAAGTTTAGCTTGTTGTGGTGTGTGTAAAATAATCTTCTACTACCTAGAAGAGCGTAAAACCCGGTTTTAAAAATTAAAAATATTCCTTAACATTAAATGTCAAAAGTAAAATGAGTCTAAATAGTCTTGCAAATGGATCTTTTTAGCGAAAACCGGAAGAAATTGCTTTTCCACTAAGCCTTTTTAGAATAGAACGCCTTATATATCCTGAGAACCATTACATACCACATACGGTGGTGTCTGAAAAATAGATCTAAATTTGATTTCTTTATCCCGTTGCTATTATGAACCAATTATCCCTGTAAAATATTGCACCTTTCTCCCATATATATATGTATTCAAAAAACTAATCAATATACGATATTTTATGGGGGGGCGATTGAAAAAGTGGATCGATGCGAACTATTTGCAATAGTGTTCGTGTCTGTACGTAGAAACTTCTGCGTGGAAAATAAAAAATGCATAGATAAATATCAGATGGACTGATGGACAGACAACCTGAAATCGATGCAGAAATCGATTCTGAAGCAATTGGTAGACTAAAAGATGTGTCTCTGATGGACAGACAACCTGAAATCGATTCAGAAATCGATTCTGAAGCAATTNTCTGATGGACAGACAACCTGAAATCGATTCAGAAATCGATTCTGAAGCAATTGGTAAACTAAAAGATGTATCTCTCTTAAGGCATTCTAAGTATTACGTCCGTCCGCACAAACTTAATATATTTTATCGCAGAAGTGGTGTAGATTAACGGAAATCTGTCCGTCAGTCAGATGTAAAAATGTATGATAATTTGAATTTAATTAACAAATTAAAAGGAGATAAATTAGTGAATATTTGAACTAAGGCCGATGTGCAATTTTGTACTCTACTGTACTGAACTGCATATGAACACTTACGTTAAGTGGAAACTTTCCATTTCATGTCAAATGATTAATCATATTAATTAATAACCGATTGACTGAATTTAAATTTCCCCACAATTCATTCAATTATTTAGAATTTATGAGAATTTATAAAATTATGCTTAATTGTATAAATTTTGATAATTTATGAATTATGTTGAAGGTGAAAATTTTATTACACACATCAACATTATCATCAACAACCCGATTTGTTCTCTTTATTTTTGATTTGAAAAAATTTAAAAAGTATCTACAAAATTTATTTAAAAATGCTTGCTTGTCTCTTCCCTCTTCCCTCTTCCCTCTTCCCTCTTCCCTCTTCCCTCTTCAAGTGAGAAAAATAAAAACTAAAAAATCACAAACAAAAAAACACCTTTAAAAGTGCTTAACTCTTCCCAAGCCGGTAGTCAGTCAGTACGTATGTAGAAAATCTCTTTTCTACAAGTTAAGACGAAATAAACATTGCAAATAACCAGATTGCTGCTGTCGATGCTGCTGCGACTGTTACTGGTGGTGGTGGTGGTGGTGCTGCTGCTGCTGCTGATGCTGCTGCTGCTGCTGTGGTTGATGCCATTATTCAAGTGCATTATGCAAATTGATGTTACAAAACACATGAACGATTGCCTGCCTCATCATCATGATGCCCCTGACATTATTTGTGTTCTCTTGTTCGCATGTAAGCACAAATTCCTCTGTCAATCTCTTGCGTTCTGTTTACATTGAAAATGTGTGCTTGTGTTTAAGGCTAATATTGTCACACATTCGAATTCAAAACAAAATCATGGGAAGCATCCATTTACAAAGCAAGTAACATCTATGGAGTATTTTTGCTTAACAATTTACGGCTTGTGCAGAATGAACGATGATAATGAAATGGTAGCGTTTCTCAGGTCTCACTACCTTCGGCACGAATATTCATTTGGTTATTTTGTAACACCTTGCCTAGGCTAACTATCCGTCCATTCGTCCGTCCGTCCGTCTGTCCGTCTGTCCGTCTGTCCGTCCATCCATCAGAGATGCCACAACGTGTAAATATTATTTAAATGAACATCGCAAACGTCTACTTGCCTATCAGCTCACCTGTTGTTCGCCATCTAACATTTAAGACAAACAAAAGGTAACGGACTCTCCTGTATTTTTCATTCCATCCGTTTACAATCATGAGAAGTTGATTGCATTTCAATATCAATGCAAAAATTTTTGCATGTTGATCGCGTGGAAAGGTAGTGCCCTGATTTGCATGAACCCATGTTTCAATATATTCAGGTGTAGACATGCTTTCGTTTCGTACGTTACCGGAACGTGTAATTCGGTGTAGATGTAGATGTAGATGTTTAAATATTTAAACATTTCCTAAAACAAACCTGCAAATATTGCATAGTTTCCTCTCTTCACCAAATTCCCAGACCAGGCATGCAAATGAAAATACACGCCCGTGCTCGTTTAAATAAAGTTTTGGTTACCTACCCTTAATTCCAAAATAACTGGCACCAATGCCTAACGCTATTCAAAAACATTAAAGCAATCGGGGCTTGAATGCCATTGTGTACAATAGGTTTAGAAAGAGAGACAAAAAAAAAAAACAAAAAAAAAAAAACAAAAAAAAAAAACACATTTTTGTATGAATAAATTTTCAGTAACTATGACGAACCGCGTGCATCACAATGTCACACACAAATCATGTGTCTGCACTCACACAAAACACATACACAAACATGGCAAACTATTATATATGGGGAAAAATTTATACAATAAATATTATTGAAGGCGCGCAGACTAACTTGAACAGATTTAAAGTTGTTTGCCAACATGTGTGTGCATGTGTGCGTCATTATGTATGCTTGGCTTCGTACACATTTCGTACACAGCTTTTGTCGCTTATGTATTGCGGAGACACACATACACACATACACACATTCAGACGGGGAATTTTTTTTTATGCTTTAGCCTTAAGCTTGGCAATGCTTAGAGAGATAATGGGATAGACAAGATCTCAAAATCAATTTAAGCAAATCTAATATACATTTAATTTAATCCTTTAAAACATCTGAAATAATCTTTTGTGGTCAACTATAATAAAAGCACATTTTACCGGAACTTCAACAAAAATGTAAACTATTAACAAACGAAAGCAGGCAAAAACAAGAAGAATGAGAGAGAGAGAGAG
The DNA here is from genome assembly GCA_000688735.1 of Glossina austeni. Classification (NCBI taxonomy): domain Eukaryota; kingdom Metazoa; phylum Arthropoda; class Insecta; order Diptera; family Glossinidae; genus Glossina; species Glossina austeni. The sequence continues at coordinate 475,189 of KK502418.1, read as the reverse complement.
AGAGACATTTGCTTTAAATAAACCTTTACTCCTCATAGTTGATAGTTCGTCATCATAAAATTTAGGTTTAGGTTTTGCACCTACTGTCATCATCGTCTCTCCCCGTTCGCAATCGACTTCATCTACGTTACGTTTACAATGACAATTAAATCCGTAAAATATGAAAAAGTTTTTTGAAAACTTAACAAGCATAAAAACAAGGGCAGCGAAATATGTTTTTACCGATTCACAAGATTACCTCTGTCTGTCTGTCTGTCTGTCTATCCGCGTAATATTTGTGATACCCGTCTCGAATCTAGTAAACACATTGAAACTTATTGTAGACAAGTTACTATTGAAAATCAAATTCGGCAAAATCGATTGTAGGGCACGCCCACAAATCAAAATATAAAGCTTTTGCCCATTACTCGTAAAGTACAACAGATAAAAGCGATCAAAATTTCCACGTATGAATGATTATATAATTCGTGTATAAAAGTGCAAGAAAATGGCCACGCCCATCGAATAGAGTAGGGTGCATTTTTTTTTTTTTTTTTTTTTTTTTTAAGAGAAAGGTCATGGGTAAGAAAGATTTGCCCACAATTGAATGCAAATTCATTAAATTGTAACATTTATTCGAAAGCTCTGACAGCAGACAGACGAAGGGACAAGTGGCCTTGGCCAAATCCTTTACGCATCTCTTCTGGCTCTCCTCTCTGAACAAGTTAAGAATTTCTCGTATTGAGGTCAAGAGGCTTCTCATTGCCGTATATTCCCCTAAGCACTTGGCGGCTCCATATACGTGATACATACGTTTTCGGCATGATCTATAAGGAACTACAAAGCTACAAAAAAACCATAAATCATTAATTCTTTAAAATTGAACAAATGCTTTATTTGAATCATCACTTTTCGGAGAACACAAGGAATGTTCAGGAAAAACAAACAGCGATAACGTACAACAGTACAGCAGACAATTTGTTTAGCTTTCTGGATTTCTCGATTGTTCTCAAGTTTTGTGATAATTGCCTTCTATCTAAAACAATTTCGTTTTGTTTTCACCTCTAGATCCAATCCCAAAAATCATTTATCACCAGCCTACGTCAGTAGAATTTTTATAAACCGTACCTCGACTACCGCAATACGATGTCCATCCACAGATAGGAAAGAGTAGTAGCTATCTATCGGGGACCTGAAGTGTCTTCAAGGACCGTCCCGAGGGCATTTTTCTTTACTTATATTATATGACAGATCGAGTGAAATGATTCTGCGCTTTTCAAAGACTCCAACTAGCGCATCTCCTGCGACAGATTAGTTAAATGAAAAATAGTTGCGTGACGCGTATTCCACAATGAAATCGCGTCATTACAACGTGTGGCTGGCTTAATAAAGAAATGATAAAGTTTTTCAAGCAAAACTTAAGTACGTATAGTGAAGCCACTGAAGAGACTATTGCGTGTATTAAGCGAGTAACTGTTTAAGCAAGAAAATCCTTTCAAGTACCACGCGTCACGGATAACTCGAAACAATTGCATTCAATTCCGTACAAAGTCTACGAACATATATATGTGATTGCGCTTGTATGTGAAAGCGTGACGTTATTGTACACGATTATCGAGGCGACACGAAAATCGACAACAGGCATATATGTATGTATGTATGTATTTGAAAAAGTGTTCTCTTCAACGTTAATATTGATTTTCATTTCTTTCATCTCTGCATGTCAGCAATTGTTGTTGGTGTTAGTGCTGCCGATTGTTGTGAGTATCCAGAGTTTAATAAAAAATATCGTTTCATTTTGATTTTTTTAATAAAAAAAAAAAAAAAAATTCATTCTATTCCGATGCGATAGTTAATTAAGAGTTCACTGCTAATATGCAGTAAATCGAAACCGTTCGAAATGTTTTAAGATCCAGCGATATATTTGTCAACATTTTACATACATTTTTTGATGTAGATTTTCGCAAAAGCTTCGCGTGGGAAAAGAGGCTTGTTGAGGCTTATTGTGCTTTTCATGGGCCTCTCACACGTTCTTGTACAACAGGCGGAGTTACAGTTACGCGTAATCTACATTTTTTTTTTTTTATGAAGTGGAAAACCATAAACAGACGCCCATTAGGGCAGTACGAGAGTTAAGGCCGCTAAAAACCATCCCTCCTATTCCCTAACCTGTGGCACGACCTTCACAAGGAGGGTAGCCGTTTAGGCACTACTTAAGATCCTGCGCTGACGCTCTTCGTATCTCTGTTTTCTCATTATGTTTGCGGCTTGAATACTTCTACCGCTTTCCATATTTTCAGGTCGTGCAACATGTTTGTCACCAGATTGTCGGGGAGAGGTAATCCTCCAATTTCCGTCTGTAGTCTCTGTCGTTCGTTCGTTATGGTATTTCGGACAGACAAAGAAAACATGTTCAGCGTCTTTGATGCACTCACAAAAACTACAGACTGGGTCCTGCTCTATTTTAAACCTATTCCGGTATGAGCTAAAGCAACCGTGGCCGCTAATTAGTTGTGTCAAATAAAAGTCAACCTCGCCCTGTTGCCTATTCACCCAGGGCCGAAAAAACGGGTATGAGACGGTGCGTCCATCTACTCTTACTCGCTCTGTTCCAGCGCTCCTGCTCCTTCTTCCAGTAGTCGCTGTTTTGCACGCTGCTTAACCGCTTCAGCCGACAGTCTATGAAATTCGGCCCCACATACCTTCTTTAGCTCGCAAATCGATTCGTATCATGCCAGCGATAACCAAAGCCGCCTCTTCCGACACCGTCCGATATGCGGCGCACATCCTTAGAGCCCATAGCCTATATGCTGAACGGATGTCTCGCGTGTATGACAGTATAACGAGAGCCTTTTTCCACACAGATGAGCCGCCTAATCTCCATACCTATATGTGTTTATGTGTTTATGTGGATGTGTACAAATATTTGATTCGCAAGGTTTGCGAGCATTTGAATATTACGGCAGCAAACTTTCTTGATTTCCTGGATCAAGGCAACTTATGTTGACGACGCTGTCGACTTTTCGCTACAGGCCGCTTAATTGAGGCGAGCAAGCGAGCAAGCGAGGAATTAATTGCATTGAAATAAAAGATTTTATCAAAACTTTTTTTATCACTTTTTGTTCGCATCTACGTTTTTTATGTTTGTGTTATTGATTTTATTACGTTGTTGTAGACGAACAAATACATCAAATTTGTCCCCCATTTTCTTATTATATTTTTCCAAATAACTTTTGAATGAAGAAATCCTTATATAATTTACAACGAAATGACTTTCAAGGTACGCCGTCTAAATTAGAGCCAATTAACTAGAAGAGACTAGAGATAATAAGTGCCCAGACTTGTAACTGTCAGGCTGTCTTAGTGTAGTGAACTTGTTTAGAAGAATTTAAAAGTGCAAGGGCCAACATACAAGTCTCGCCTTTAAAGTTCAATTGAATGACATGAAGGATATGACGGATATGACGGCTTCCAAAAGTATCCGGTCCGGTCTGTCCGTTTTTAGAATAAAGCAATTCCCTATGGTTTCCCTATATGGTCCAATATGGTTTTCATAAAAGTCGAAAGCAAGGTCCTTGAAATTTTTCGAACCATCCCGTGCATGTCCTATCAACAACAGTGCGTACGTCAAACGCTTTCAATAAATAATAAAGTATTTCTTCCTTATTGGCCTTCACACAAAATGCAGAGACGTAAACTAATCTTCTCAGTAGGTGTGGCCGGATGATCGCGTCTCGCTCAATACGAATCAATACGAATCATCTTCGTTTTAATTAATTTGCTGCGTCGTACCTGAACATGTTGTTACGTGTCGCAAATTGTTGTCCTAGCAATCTAGCAAGAGCAACCTAGCTTCCGGTAGACCTTATATTGTGAACTGAATTAATAGAAACAAATTTTTTATTCTTCAAGGCTTGGGAATATTTTTGATGTCAACTGAGTCAACTGAAAATGACAGCAGCAAGTAAGAAATAAACTGGCGTGAAGAAGTTAGCCCACTGTACGTAGCCCACTGTTTTGTCTTTGTTAAAAGCGGGGCTACCTGCTGACCACATGGTCCGCGCCTCTGCTAACGTAATTGATAATTGAACGATATTGAGAAACTTAAGAAACCGTCGAGAAAAGCTAAACAAAAGTAGAAAAAATGCAAACGCAAGTACAAAAACAAATCACACTTTGTTGTTGTTGTAAAAAAAATTAGAAAAAAAAAAACCTTTATTGTTACTATACACGATATGTGAGTGCATGCACACACTCACTATTAACGAAAAGTCGCAATACACAAAGTGTGTTATATGTATGTTCGCGAGTTCATTCAAGTGGAGCGGAAGTGGAGTGGATTTGTCTTAAAGGACGCTAAAGGCTCTCAGAGAAACCTTAGTGGGCCAAATGTGGGCCGACCACACTGCATATGGGAGATAAACCGAGTTGTGCGTTTCATTTGCCCGAGACAAATGGAGAGATTGTAAGATACATGCAACACACAACATGTACAAAGCAACATACATACAAGCAACACTGTTCTTATATGAAAGAAATCAAATAGCGAAACACTTTGTTCGCGTGCTTTCTTCGCAGGCTGCGTGTGATTTTCCGTGAAAATTAAATTCGGTTTTGACCCAATATTTTGTCCCCACCACCGTGATGATGTGATCGTAGATGAGACTGAAAAAAAAGGAAAAGAACAACATTTTGTGCTGCATAGGTTTGGATGGGCGCAGCTGATGTTTTCAGTTCCACAATAAACGTGGAAAGAAGTGGCATTACGAGTAACAACCAAAAACAGCACCGACAGGAAAAGTATTCCAAGTGTTTGTTGCAAATACACGTGGGCAGGTGGGCAGGTGGGCAGGTGGGAAGGTTTCCTTTTTGACGGTTCGGGTCATTTTCGAATTCTTTAGGCGATATCTTGATTTTCGTCAACAGGAGAGTATTTACCGCAGATGGTTCACAGATGGCCAGGCGAACGAATGTAAGCAGACGAGGAGACGGACATATTTAGGTGCATTATAAAGGTATTAACAACAACAAAAGTGAAGATCTGAAATATTACAATTTTGGGTAGACGCGGTAAATATTTTTATATTTTTGTATAAAAACCGCGACATCGCTCATAGGATTTACGTTCAATTTTTCACAGATCTACCTGCTGATAGTTTATGAATAATAAGCAAAAAACCAACTTTTTACTCCTTTTGAAAAACAAATGAAAATAAAAATCAAAATTTTATAGTTATTTGCGTTCCGTAAGTCAGTTACCGTTGCTGCACCAGCGTACTCTTTACTTTCTATAAAACTATACGATGCCTTTAAATAAAAATTTTAAATTAGTTTTTTTATAATAATATGCTCAACGAAGTAGTGTCTCCTGTGATTTTATATAACACCTCCACAGTCTTCGTTTAAAAAAAAAAAAGAAGAAAAAATGAAAAAAAGGACTTTTTTTATACTCATCAGTGAAGGGTGACGGGTATATTCATTTGAGCAAAGCGTTTGCACAAACTATACATATTCTTGATCAGCATCAAATAGTGAAGCGATTTAAGCAGGTTTGTCTGTCCGTCTGGATAATGTTTGTTGTAAACATTCATCCGTTCGCAAAAATGAAGGCATCGCTTCCAAAATTTGGAAAACAATGTGAAAGTGACCTAAACTTTTTCAAAAGACACGCCCACAATGCCCACAATATGCCTATACGAGAAAAACTTTTCTTATCTAAATAAAACCACTTCGTATTATAGAGCATGAAAATGTAGTTCTTTTGTTTTTTTTTTTAGTCTTTTCGAAGATCACATAGATGAGGGGCATAAAAGATTCGGCCACGATCAAGTGCAACTCACTTGTTTCTCACTTGTTATTTTATCTTCATTTTCTTTATTATTATTGTTGTTTTTATATTCTAATTTAAGTTGACTGACATAAGTAAATATATAATAAAAGTCTCATATTGCTACGGAAAAACTCTTTTGTGAATATTAAAATATTATTAATAAATAATAATATAATTAAGACGCGGGCGGGTCCACCACTTTATAGTATGAGATAACGCGGCAGTAGTTTTTTGCCATTTTTGCATTGTCTTTGAGGTTTTTGTGTCGCAGTATACATGAAAACACAGAAGAATACACAACATGGCGCTCGGTGTCTTGACTATGTTCAGTTATTCTGTTAAGAAAATCGCGAAAATTCGAATTCGAAGAATTTGAATCCATCGTGAAAAAAAAAAATTGCTATTAATCTAAAGAAAGCAAGCAGCAAGCATAGATCATCTAAGGAGAAGAGATAGAGAGAGGTTGGAAGGAGATTCGAAACAATTGGAGAGAAAGCTTGAACTTGATCCTTAACAACACAAAAGACAGGAAAGGAATAGAATGACAAGAACAACAAAAAAGGGGAAAAGAAAACAAAAGATGTGAAAAAAGAAGACGCAAGCAAGGAAAAATCTAACAGATCCACAAATAAATTATCTGCCTTAACATTTGTCGTTCTGTTATTATTATTATTATTATTATTATTATTATTATTATTAATTATTATTATTATTATTATTATTATTATTATTATTATTACTAATTATTATTATTATTATTATTACTAATTATTATTATTATTATTATTACTAATTATTATTATTATTATTATTATTATTATTACTAATTA
>KK502418.1:421231-441231 GCA_000688735.1 Glossina austeni | reverse complement strand
CTGCGTATCCGCTTTACGAAAGCGGACTCTCTGTGTTATATGATAGCTGCTTAGAAAGACCGACCCTCTTATCTTCATGTACACTTTACTTCATACTACTACAGGTTACTACCAAGAAGGTTGCAAAAGTTTATTTTAAAATCCCTTGGGACGAGCTAACCAGGAGCATATTGAAATGTAAGATATTTTATCCACGAATTACCACAGGGGACGCTAAGAAGCATGGCTTCAAAGTAATACTTTTTGTTTTAAGTCAGAGTTCACTTGACCAGTTTGATATCATTCGTGAGTATAGCCGTCAGGGAGAAATTGTAATATTTTGTGTAATGCGGAGTACACTCGTCATATCTTCGTCTACTTAATTGTTCCGACATAATTTAAGTACAGAAATTTCGAGCAGGTCGCTATAGCTAATTGATTAAAGGTGCAAGCCACTATAAATTTTTCCAAAAAGGAATTCTTTTTACTGGATTAACGAAGGAATGCTCTGAACTCTCTAAAATGTTCGTCACGTCAAAGAAATTTTTACTTTGAAATTTCGTGTTTTTTCCCAAAGTGCTGCGAAAAGACTTCCGGTGTCAAATGACTGTTCGCCTCTAACTTCTCTAATACACTGGATGTCCGAACGCAGATGTCGTTATAAACTGGTTGTGGTCCTTTTAAAGAATTTACAAACAAAAGTATATTAGTGCAGATTCATCATCAAGACGATGGTTAAGTCGATAGGAAGTAAATAGGAGTCTGAAGGAGTCATCAAGTCATTAAAAGTTTAGAGTAAAATTTCCCTGTTCTGATAAATAGACAAATTTTTCAATTAACTTCTACCCCAAGAAAATACCCCAAGAATTTTATGATCAGCGAATGTTTTCATCTCTTCTTTTGTATGCATTTTTTCCTGCGTTTTTTCTCCACAGCAAAGCACGTCTAACGTTCATATCTGTCAGAAACAAACTAAACTAAAAATGGAAAATGGCTGATAATGTCAAAAATAATTCGAAAACGGAAGAGAGAGAGAGAAAGAGAGAGAGAGAAGTCACCTATTATTTGAACAGACCTCGTATTTTAGGCCATAGCTAACCACACGATTTAAAAATGAAGAAAATATTTTCAACACTGATCCTTACCCCAGAAAACGGAAACTTCCCTAGTCGTGCTTTTAAGCTTATCTCATTTATCCTACGGAGTTCGTTCGAGTAAAAAAGCAAAGCTTTTGTATTATCTGATCTTTATATTCGCTATGCGTAAGTCGTGCAATTTCTTCTCCTTTACCCAGTGTTAAGACGAGGAAATAACAAGGAATCGCCGGAAATATATGAACGCCTATATTATTTTTTAAAAGCCACTAATGGAGTAAGTGCCTAATGTGATTAGCAATGTGAAAGTATGTTATGGATGAGCTACCAACACAGTCGACTACCTTTACACAGTCCAACGAATGCTAAATTTTTTTCCTTCTTGCTTGATTATCATTTCATTGATTATCATAAATTAATGTTTCCGTAAGTTTTCGTCTTAACTAAGTTAGATGACTTAGTCAGCTGTGCTTATCTCCTCCTATATATATATATATATATATATATATATCGTGAAGAGTTTCCAGCAAATTTGATCGATTTGATCATCCAAGCGAGTTTTAGACGATCACAAATCTCATAAAAAGTTCCCTCGTATCGTTGAACCCAAAAGAAGGCGTTATAACGATAGCGACTCATTTGCTTTTTCGAAATCGACTATCAGTGAACGCCTTTAGCAAACTTAAACGAATCCGTGAAAAATCTGATATAACCGTACTGAGCAAAGGACTATTATGTAAAGGAATTAAAGTGAAGTAACAAAAACTGTGCATCACTGTGCTCGGTGATTTTTATACGAATAAAACTGTACACGTTTTTTTTTTTTTTTTTTTTTGGATAGACGAAGACAGCAATTGTTATATAGAAATAGATCCACACTTTTCTCCTAATATATCTAAAGGTAGTGATTTTACACGACTTCCCCTTTACACGATCGGACCGTTTAGAATAAAGGGAAAAAACTCAATCTCGTGCAATAGTGGATTTCTTCGAAAAATGCAGAATCTCAGACAAACATTTGTTCACAAAGTCACTCGAATGTTTTCTGAATGAATGATTTACAGCTAATACGTTACGTTACAATTACGCACACTTTTCGTTTCCATATCTAATAATAATGAGTTAAATACCTAAAAACATAGATTGTGTATATTTGTCATTTTGCGAATGAATTGTCACTTTTATGTTTTTCAACATATTTTACTTTCATTTAACATTGAATTACAAAATTCATTTTTTCTTTTACGCTTCCTGAAGCTAAGCAAACACAATATTTGTGGCATATATTGTGTGCCATTTATTCAAAATGTTTGTTCGAATTTTTCCAACTTTTTCGCCATTTTACAGATAGACTTTCAGAAGAAACGTTCGCCTGTCTGTTCAAGTAAAACAGTCCTTCGAGTCCTTTCTCGATTACTTGACAATTTTGGTGATATTTTGCCTAAAAAATATAAAAGACATCGATGCGAACAAATAGTTTAGTTTAGTGAGCCCGGCGGGCATAAGCCATGTTCCACACCTTTGTCAAATACTTTTAACTTATCCTGAAAAATTATTTTATTGTCTATCGCGTCGCATTATCGCAAAGTTTACCTTACTATGATTTGGGCCTTTTTGATCAATGCCTGATCAAAAGGTTTATTTATTATCGTTGGAGTTAGATGTTAACAGTTTCACCAGGTTTGAGCAGCTCCCAATACGCGCACAAGACATACTGTTGTCTTTCCTTGGAAACTATTTAGCTTTCCTGTTGCTATGTTAATGGCTGGCCTGAAACGATCCATGACCTTTTATCGTTTGCCAATTTAAAATGAATTCATTCAAGCTCCAGGCATTTCGCATACTTTCGTATTATTGAAGCATTATTCCATTCGGAAGTATCTTCTCCTCTCTTTGCTTTTCACTAAGCCCCATTTTTCCATTTTTCCAATGCCATTGGTTTTTCAGCTGCGCGTGTTCAATGTGCACCAGTCAATTATGCGGAATGCCATTTACTTGTGCTGCCATTATTTGTTGCGTTTCTTTATCGTGCAGATCCTGTATTGCTTCCCGGGAGCCTGTCTTTCTCCTTCACATCCAAATTCATCCATCCATGTCACATGTGCTAACATAGAATAAATAAAGCAATAAGTACTTGCATATAGATTGCAACTCTGTATGTATACTTGCACTGTTGCAATAAAGTTTTTTTCTTTCACTAAGGCCCATTTTTCCAATGCTATTGGACTTTCCCCTGTGTGTGTTGAATGTGCACCAGTCAATTATGCTGAATGCCATTTACTTGTGCTGCCATTATTTGTTGCGTTTCTTTATCGCGCAGATCCTTTATTGCTTCCCGGGAGCCTGTATTTCTCCTTCACATCCAAATTCATCCATCCATGTCACATGTGCTAACATAGAATAAATATAGTAATAAGTACTTGCATATAAATTGCAACTCTGTATGTATACTTGCACTGTTGTAATAAAGTTTTTTTCTTTTTCGCTTAGATCGTTTAAATTATCAAAACTAGGTTCTAGGTTGTTTAATTTTTGGAACGTGTTTACCGTAAATTTCCTCAAGAAAATGTTGATCACATGTCTCGCTATTCTTTTTGATTAAAGAAGGAAAAAAAATGCCCAACGAAAATGCTCGTTATTAGACACGAATTCGGTCATGTCCGATAGCAAACATACCCACCAAAATCGCGAAAATATTACTTTTAGTTGTGCTTTTCGTAGACGATTTTGAAATTGCAGAAAAGAATGCAAATAACTGCTACAAATATAATTTTCGACAAATGCTCACAGACGACTAATATCTAAATCTTTAAAAAATCAGTAGAGATTATTTATGCAAATATCTTGCATACTCACACACATTTTTAGACTTCTTACAAAGAAACTAACAAATATTCAGATATTCGGGCTAACCAAGACTATGTATAATAACAAAAATGCCCAATATATCCCAGAAGTTGGGTGTAAATATATAATTGGCAAATTCGTTAGAGTAGTTCTAAAATCGAATAAAGTTAAACCCCGAATTTTCTTTAAGGACCAGCTAACAACTGAAGGAAGGAATCGGATATATAAGACAACAACACCCGATCACATATATATATGAGGCTCCTGTTGATCAATTCATACAATCAATTGTTATCGTATATCTGTATGATATCCTACGAACTTATTGAGTGATGTATAATGTTACACGAACACAAGTTATGTAGAATATAAAAATGCGGTAAATTGGACAAAAGATACAAGAGATGTAAGAGAATAATTAAGCATCTTTTCTAAAACAGCTTAAGTCTTAAATTTAACAAATTTTCGAAACTCAGTCAGATTCTTGCTGCTCGGATACATCGCACATAAAATGAGTACAATATTTAGCAACCTCTGTTGAATATAAATCGATTAGGTTCAAGCCGGACGTGACTTTTTTTTGTTTATTTATTTATTTATTTTTTTTTTTATTTTAATTTTTTTATTTATTTATTTTAATTTTTTTGTATCTATTACAATGCGTGCAATGCATATTTAAACCACTTAAATACGCGGTGTTCAGACAATGAAGAGTTAAATAATTATTACCACATATCCATTCGACGCACTCGGTGTGCTTAAGCGGTAATCCACCAACAAATTTTTAATTTCCGGCTAAGTGTTTTGTAACAACGATTTCTTTTGTATTTAAATTATATATATATATATATATATATATTACTTAACGGTTAAAAACAAAAAAGAAGGAAAAGAAGAAGAAGAATGCAAAGACGTAACATTCGGACATTTGATGATTCAACACACAGTTTTCCACATAACAAGAAAAAGGTTGTGTTCAACCGAATTCGAATACTTTGTCATTTCGCCTCCTGAGCGCGCTGCAGCACTGATTCTATCACACCCTCTTAAATTGACCAGGACTCAATTCTATCTATCCCTCTATTAACACGAAAGTCTATTTATATGTCATCTGTGATAGTGAAAAGCAAAAAAAATAATAATTTGATTTTAGTCGAACCAAAAACTAATTTTGGTCAAGTCGTCGAACTCGTATTTCCCATGAATCTTCGGGCAAACTTGTGTAACATTTGTAGTCAACACAATATACTGACTATCAGGAATTTTCGTTTTCTTTCTTTTTCATACCCCTCAGCCGAGGGCGATGAATGGTGCGTTCATTATCTCAAAACCTTGGCAATGCCCACAAGGAAGCTTCGGAGGCACCACCAAGTATAGATTATTCGTGGTCAGCAGTTCATCTGTCCGTCTTTGTAATGGCTATTGTAAGTGTTCTCCTGGGCACACAAATCAAGCTATCGCTTTTAAACATTGGCTGTTCGTGTACGCAGGTTGGCATTGAAAATGGGGCATATCGGTCGAAGGACCGACTGCTCACAGCAGCAGATACGCCTACAAAAATGTAAATGTATTAAAACGTATGTAAAGCGATGTGCCCTACAAACATGGAAAAAGCGGACATGCCTACCAAATACTGTAGGGTACCAAAACCAATTTTTTCTTCAATACCCTTTTTTAAAACGCAGAAACAAGCTTTAAAGAAGAGAAGATTTAAAAGTATATAAATTCTTGACCGATTTCAAATTATGGATGCATATCCATCTGTTCGTCTGTCCATCTATTCATCGTCAGCATGTCCACAACGCCCACACGCGTGCTGGTACTTATAATCTACAACACATACAATTATATAAATTTTCCCTTTTATTCTGAAAATATAAAAAGTAAGCCACGCCCATTTATTATTATAGAGTATGAATTATTATTAGTTTTGTTGCTTCTTCTTTAATCATTTTTTGAGCAATTTTCTTACTTTTTCCGTATTCAGACGGTTTTTCATGTAAAAACCTCGGCTATATATTTAAGAGCCTAGCATTCTCTTTGATTAGCGGGTAGGGTCGATCGATCATCAGATTAAAATTGAAAAATTATCTCATCTTTAAGAAAATTGTTTCAATCTTTTTTGATTGTAAAAAAAAAAAAAAAATATCCAAGTATTGATAACAATGCTGTACACTCTACATGCTATACTCTACAACAAATATCGCCATAAATGATAACATTTAAAGCCCTATAGACATACTGACCCAACTTTCGTTTTATAACAGTTTGTCATTACACACATATAAATACGTATGTGTCCACTGCATGTTTAAATGAGCAACTACGTAAATAAATAAGTATGTGGGTCTGTTTTTTTGTTTTTTTTGTTTTTTTTGTTGTTTTGTTGTTTTGTTGTTTTCTGCTTTTGCTAATTACGATGGACGTTTGTAATTTTCATTTCTTTTCATTCGCAGGAGAGACCAGTTTTCATACAAATAAACAAACATATACATACATACATACATACATACATACATGCATACGCATGTGCATATGTGTGCATGTATGGGTGGATGGATATCCATGATAACGTAATGCGTTACAATTTTGCGCAATAAATTCAACATTTCGTTTACGTTTAAACACAAATTTTGTCTTATATTTGTCAGACTTTACTGTTATTGTTTACTGTAAACTCGTCTCGTCGCGAGTGTATCAATAAAAATGCACGTGAAAAGAAAAAGAAAGAAAAAACACTTATGTGTGTTGATGTTTGTCTAATAAATATAAACTAAGTATTAATTAAATTTCAAATTATGTGCTTTCAACATATAAAGACATTCAACGAAAGTATGCTTGCATTTGAGTTTAGTCGGATGTAAGAGTTTGAATAGCGTGTCTAAGCTAAAAAGCAAACATTTCATTATCAATTATTTGATCCGTATAAGGCGGGGGGGCGGTATCATCTTGAAATCTTACAACATGTTTACATGTTTGTCTATAAGCAACTTTCCATTATTGGAATTTGTTCCCCCTCCCCACAGACATCATTGAATGAGATACATTAGGTTTATCATGGCGTTTGTGAAAAGCAAAAGTACAGCTACGCAACAACGGCACGTAGCCTCAAATTCCGTCTTAATGTGTCCACAATTTTCGAGATATTTCGATATTAACTCACTTGACAACCCTTCCGCTGAACATCATCAAGTTTGGCGATAAAGATCAAGCATTAATTTAGCGCAGACATTGCGGACAGACACTTGATTAGTAAGCCTGTTTTAATTGCGCATACATGACATGACATCAAAGTCGGTCACATGAATGGCGAAACATTCATTAATTGATTCTTAAGGTGCCATCAATGCGCTCCATTTGTCACTTAAGAAAAGTATTTAAAAAATTCAATCGTTCCCGTTTAGATTAATGAAAAATCAACTGCAACTGCAACTATTATTGTTATTGTTGTGGAAATTCCCGAAAATTATGCTTCGACTTCAATTCGACGGTGTCCACAAGAGCTTAAAATTAAGATATTCTTCCAGGAAAGATTTTACATTTATCACGTTACAGAGTAGCGCGCTGCCGCATCATCAATTACAACCGGCATTATAAAAAGAGTCAGACCCCAGCTCTTCTTAAGGCAAGTCGAACCCTTCCTATCCTCTTATTGAAATTTCATCTTAATCTTCGTTCAATTGAGAAACAATTTTTTTTTTTTCATTTTCTTTCTTACTAACAACATACAAAAAAAAAAAAAAATCGACTAAACCCAGGTACTCTTAAGAAGAATCATTTCTGATGCGTCCATTGTCGTCACAACCATGATAATCTAAATCCAATTATCTTTCACAGTAACGTTTAAGACCGTCTAGTATAATAAGCAGATCAACCGCTGCTTATCTAATCCCACTAATGCTCTCGTAGACTTCTTCTATACAGACAATCACTGAAAGCAACGCTTGATAATCACCAACGGGTGTTGGGGTTCTCCGTAATTATCTTTTCCTGCCGCAATTTTCTTCATTTTTTTTCTTCACTGCATTTTGTTCACTTGTCACTCGACTCGTCACATTGATGGATTTACGAATTCAGGATACCAAGCTGGTCAAGCTGACCTTGCTAGTCTATAACGTAAACTCTAACGTAACGTGTATTATGAGTATTCTTGAGATTTTCGGAAACGAAAAGTAAATTTATATTTTTTTTTTATGTAAAATAGTTCACCGACGCGGCCTTGCGACCTTGCGTTATCGCACTTTGCAAACAATTTTTGTTCAGTATTTCTCATTGTGACCATATGAGTGTATGCAGAGCGTATGGGCAGCAACTAAATTTCAAGAACCCCTCTTGCAAAACTTATTGTTATTTTGTCGCGTCAAGTGATCAAACGGGATCTTCGACGACAATCTGCACAAATGCTTTTCACGTAACACTCCTTAAGCACGCTGGCGCAGAAAACCGTTACACATTAGATCGCACATAACATTGCAGAACTCGATTGCAGAAAAACCGGATCGTTTCCACAAAACAACTACAAAAAATCATTTTACAGTGTTTCGAAGAGCATTTGTAGGCGTCGTCACTAGTGGAAAATTGTGAAATTATTCGCATCAATGTAACACTTTATGCAACATATAAACTAAATCAACCATCGTTGGGATTAGAAGCACTTAGAAATAAATTTATCGCGTCTCTCTTCGAGAACACCGAACAAGTAAGAAAAGTGGCTTCAAATTATCGCGGAATGCTCGACTATTATTGACAACATTTATGCGTTGGTGAATCACTCTTGACGCGTTCTCAGTCATTTTCATATAACGCACATGAACGCATATGAAATTTTAATTTTCACATAGATAGTCCCAACAAAACATGTGAAGGACATACATGTCTGAAATTATTTCACCGAACTCGAATCCTGCCCTTTACCATTTGTTTATAGCAAAATCAACATATATGATGTAATCTGAGAAATATTTCTATGTCTCTTCCTGCTCTTGCTTCTTTATAGACATTTCAGACGTATCTACTTCTCCATCGCAGTCGATGTTGCAATAGCTTTTTTCCCACATACCTACCGGCCTATCGACATCCTGAACACTTACTTGATAACATGCTTATAATGGTTAAAAGTTCACAAGCTTTCCTCCGCCCGTTACTCAGAGCTTATCCGTTCTTTCTTTCCGCCGATCGTTTGTTAAACTCAAAAACCCCTTCCATCGTCTTGATCACAATTCGAACTCTCGCTGTTGTACTGGCAACGAAGAATTTTCATGGAAAATAATCTTCATGTTGTGCGCATACATTAATTATTTCCTAGAAGAAGGAAAAAATGTATTACGAGCACGGGTTCGAAACCTAATCGCTTGGGGACTTTTTTTTTTTTAACTACATGAGAAGAGCAGTAGTATGTTCAATAATACTGCACTTTATACCTATTTATAGACCTTTTTAAATTTCTTCTTCTTCTTCTTCTTTTCTTTAACTTCGACAATATGTACAGAAATTGTGATTGCTTCAGGCGGCTGCCGCGTGGTCTAGTTGTTAAGCCATCCGGCAAGTAGTCGGAAGGCCCAAGTTCGAATCCGCGCGGTTAGACCGAACCACGAATTGTTCTTCAACTGCATATTGCTTATTGTGTCGCAAGCTTATGTGGTCGTAGGCTTGCGTTTTTTTGCTGTAAGATATTTTTTTATAATTAACGAAAAGTGAGCAAAATGACTGCAAATAGTCAAAGAATTTGAAAATTTGCGGATATGTCCAAGCGAACTATTTTACGTTCACCTATCAAGAAAGGCAACATGGGATCATTTTTTTTTTTTGAGCAGATCGTACATCCATCGATCCTGCAAAATCGGTTGGCGATGCATTGGAAGCACTCAACTCGAAAATGGTAGCCAACGTGGCTTAGTCACCACTACTTGTTGAGTATTGCTTCGCTTCTTCGCGAAGATGTGAAAAAATGACTCTAAAGGACTTTTTCGCCGGAGTTAGTAAATAACTTATTTCATTACTGCCCTGCAATGAGAATCTCTTTACTCTATTACGTCACGCATTTTCTCTTAAGTATAGAAGCTATGCCGCTTACCGGCGGGTCTTCAAACGCTGTTTGCACAAATTCCGTAATCTTCGTCTGAAAGAACATTTCTAACTGGTTCCCTTCATTGTCCCTTTACGAATAGCATATTGGCAAAGAATTATTTTGAGGGCACTTCCAAGGCCACGTAAATAGTAAATTGTTCACTATATGTTCAATGCGTAAAATATCGTGCATTTCAACTACCAGAGCATATGCGTTACGATCTCTCGTAACTTCTTCTACGATGCATTTCTTTGAATAATTTTTTTGTTTCTTATTTTTTACAGTCATCTCTGAAAGGTCAAAATTGCCTGCAGCATTACAAAATTTTAATTAAAAATTATTTCCATTGCTGTTGCTTGGTTTTCTTTCTCATCTTCCAAGCTTGACAAAAAGGTCACTTAGCGATGTTTACTATATTCCCTATACTGAAAAATCGATTGGCGATAGGTTGGAAGCACTCAACTCAAAAACGTGGCTTAGTCATCGAACACGTGTCCTTTTCATTACCACTTGTTAGCAACGATGAATCACACACTCATTGACCAGCGATAACTTTGCTTTGTCTCAAAAGAAAATGTGATGTTAGCGATGGGCAACGCTTCGTAGAAAACAATGTTTTTCGCGATCATTTTCCTATAAAAGACGTATGATTTCCATGCATGCACATGGCTGCACATGATTCGTTACGGAAAGATGACATAAGTAAGCACAACTATTAGTACGCAAAAGCTTATTATTGATCATCAAATGCCGATTTTGAGATAACAGTAAATAAGATTTTAGCGATAAATAGGCATACGTATGTATGTATACTAACTAACTATAGGGGTTAGCCGTACATTTAGATAACCATAGAGTTTGTTCGCTTAATGGAGACCGGCCTTTCAACGCTTGCGGACTACGTAAATGTACTTAAGAGATAACCTTCGCTTAATTATGCAAGCAGTGAGTGTTAAAGTGAAAGTTTTGTACAACTTCTTTGAAGATATCTCTATACAAAGTCTCTTCGAGATGTGAGATGTGAGATGTGAGATGTGAATTAATTTATTGATATTTGTGAAATTTTATATTACATCTTGAAATAAATTTATGGAAATGAAATATTAATTTAAAGAGCATGCGACGCGACTCTTATTGAAAGCATTCAAAATTAAAATTTTATTGCTTTATATGATAACATTTTCTTTTACTTTTATATTGAAAACAACAAAATACGGCGAATTGCTCGACTCTTAACGCCCCAAAATCTCGTGGTATTAAGCGGAGGGAGATCTTTTCATTTCTTAAATGTTGAATACTTCCGATTTAAGGCATTTCAGTGTAAATATATAATTTTTTTAAATATTTTAAAAAAGTTTTTAGAAGATATGTTATCTATATTTTACACCCTACATCTCTATTAAGTTTGTACCGACGTACATAAAATTGAGAACGACTAGTAGAGTAGTCTAACTCTCTATTACACCGATCGCGTTACAAAATGATTCTCAGCTATCTGTCCGTCCATATGTCCGTTTGATGCCTATTCATACATTTTTGTGTTCACTCCCTCTCACCTTTTTAAAGTACGCTATTGCATGGAAAAAAATTGCAATTTTCAAAATTATTCGACAAATGTCACTGGATAATAGTATTTCAACATTCTGAACTAGCTATGAAAAAATGAATTTAGTTCGGCAAGGGGCGATTGTTTGAACCCCCTTCCCATATAACCATTCCTATGAATCCTTCATATGATAAAAAGATATAGTTTTCAGGATTTCATGGCAATTAGGAAAACAAAACCCAACCTTAACGAATTTGGACCATGTAGGTCTATTTTTTGAATACCAACGCATATCAGATTTCTCATGAATAGTGAGTGAGCCCTGCAGAAGGTAGCTTATCTGCTCCTCTGTCCGATCGATATAATCGATCGATGGATCTATCTGCACCACGGGTGTGCACAGGTGTAGCCGATAATGGTGATTACTGATGCTCATCCAATTCTTAGTCTCTTGAACTAAATACGTAATAATAATAATAATATTTCTTGGCTTACTTAGAAACATATCGTATTTAGATGGAACTTGATGTGTGTGTTCGATATTCGGTTATTCGATTGATTTCACTTTTGCCTTTACTTATAAATGTATTCAAAAATAGAAAGACCCCCCCCTCCACTTAGTTGTAAAGTGCTTGCTGCACTGTATTGAAACATAAAATTGAATGTTCATTACACACATAGATGGTCGTAGTGTTCACAAGAAGAAGAAGAAGTATTTATGAGGAATGAAGCAAAGTTCAAATCAAGTTTCTTTTCCTTCTATTACGTCGACATTCGCTCTTACAACATAATAATAACAACATTTGTTAAAAGTTAAACCGAAAATTGTTTCATCCGTTTCATCCGTTTGTTTCGTGCATAATGTGAACTTTTAAAATTTAGTTTAAGAGAGAGAGAGAAAAAGACAAGACAAAGAACTCACCTTGACAACTTCTACATTGGTTGGAGTTTTATTGACTTAGTATCCATAAAAATCACGATTTGCTTCATTGTTTGGCCTTTTGTTGTTGCCAATCCCATTACGAAGCATTATTTCGTGGCAGGCTAAAAGAGACTGTGCTTTTTCATGTGATTTATTTTAGTTGCATCATTGACTGCTTGCTCATCATCATCATCGTCATCATCATCCGGTCATGTCTGAGGGAGTAAAACAAAGGAAGAAGCAGAAACAAAACAATTACAGCCAACCAAACTATTGAAAAAATAGTCTTTCTTTCATTTTTCTAAACATTCAACTGAACATCTTCAAAGTTATTGTTCAAGTTCAAGTTGAAGTTTCAATTTATTTTTTTTTTTTTTTTTCGTCAGTTTTCAGTGTTTTCAAACTAACGACGACACTATATTTATATATTTTTTTTTCTTTTAGTCACGTTTTTTTACTTTAGAAATAATACAAATTGAAGATAAAAGAAAAATGAAAAATCATTCCTTGGATTACATTTCACAATCCATGAAAGATTCCATGGATTCGAGTGAGAAAATAAACAAATAAATAAGAGAACAGTTCACTTCAAATATCGAATATATAAAAGAAAATGAAAATCTATATAATCGTGTTAAGAGAAATATTGCATAAAAGTTTTGTACAAATTGCATCCACGTATGCATTCACTTGCTCGTTAACATTTAAAATTCGTTATGAAATGCATTTTGTATGTCCTAAGGAGTATGCACTGGAAACACTTGAATTCGATCAGGATCAAGATTCAGGATCACTTTCTGAATTGACGATCTAACCTTATGACGATAACACCTTATGATGGAGGGTATATTCAGTTTGTGCAGATGTGTGCCATCCCATCCGGAAGAACTTAGCATAGACCCATCTCTGATTATGACGATCGATGCAAAATCATTTTCTGGATCGATCTAAACATGTCCGTCCTTCTGCCCACTTTATGTTAAAAATTTTTGTGTTCAATCTGCAAAACACACTCCTTGAGATATTTTGCATAGACCCATCTCTGATTATGACGATCGATGCGAAATCATTTTCTGAATCCATCTAAACATGTCCGTCCTTCTGTCCACGTTATGTTAAAATGTTTGTGTTCAATCTGCAAAACACACTCCTTGAGATATTTTGCATAGACCCATCTCTGATTATGACGATCGATGCAAAATCATTTTCTGAATCCATCTAAACATGTCCGTCCTTCTGTCCACTTTATGTCTGTCAATTAAATTTTTGTGTTCAATCTGCAAAACACACTCCTTGAGATATTTTGATGAAATTTGCTACTGCACTGATATTTTTCGGCCCAAGTACGCACGCTATTAAAAAATGCTTTGGTTTAATCAGCGTACCATTCGCCCATTTCCCAAACAACAGATTGTTTTGAAAATTCGTTGTATGAATGAGTATCGGGTGGTGGGGCAGGATGTTTGACAGTGAGCCGTGATGAGATTTCTCTTTCAAACTATCTGTAATGCTATTATGGAATCCTTTTTATGTATTCCACAATTTTTGTTTTACAATTTATTAAAGAGCCTTTTCTCTCTACAATGCGTTTAAATCACGTAATCCTTAACCTTCCAGTCACACCGAACCGAGGTCGCGAATCTAATGCAAAACACACAAAATATGTTTCGTTAAATAATTGATTGTCTGTCTTCCAAGACCATGACCTCGCCATCATCGTTCATTTGGGAATATCTCGCTTTCTATATTCATACAACGTAATAGAATCATCAATAATAAAGCATCTGCCAGCAGCACTGAAAATACATAAGCGGATTAAATGATCAGCAAAGTACATCAGTCGCAGTTTTTCCGCTATTTTGCGTTATTGTTAAAATTCTCTTTAAATGCAAATTTATTAGAGAAATTAAAGAGAAATTAATAAATAAAAAAAAGGGTAAAATAAAAAAAATTAATAAGCAATTAAAAAAAAAAAAAAAATATCTATAATAAAAGTTACGGTCAAAATTTCAACGAGATGTCTGTAATAGATTTTGCATGGAAAACATTGTAATTAAAAAAGTTTTCATTCAATAACACTATAACAACAACAACAACAACAACAATAATAATAACAATAAAGAAAATGCTCATTCATTAAGCAGAGACGCTTTATTTATATTACTTATGAATGAGTAGATTTTTATTATTATTATTATTATTATTATTTAATTTGAATTTATTTCTTTAAGCGCAGTTACAATAGTTAATAACACCGTTTTCTAATATTGATTAGTACTTAATAACCTTCAGGTTAATTGCATTTTAATTATGGAATTATGGAACGATGGATTCTTTTCATTATTGTTCGTCTAACGATGCAACGACCGCCATTATAAGCCCATGAAAGTTATTGTTTTCAATTTATTTCGTTATAATCGCTTGCTGTTTGTAATGTTTTGTGTGTGTGTGTGTGTGTGTTGTTGGGTCTGTTCCCTCATCATTTTTATAATTTATTTATTTTATTTTTTTTTATTTTTTTTATTTTTTTTTTCTCTTTACTTTTGCTTTTGTGTATACGCAAGGGTACGTCCTTAATATGAAGATATGCATATCAAGTGCATATGCATGCATGTAATGGATAAAAAAAAAAGTTGATAATACTTATCTATATATATATATATTCATTTCATTATTTCATTGATGTAGAAAATAACGTTTCTGCTTATTCAAGTGTGAAATAAACTACAACGCATATATAGCGCGACCACATAATAAAGTGTTTTTTTTTTTTCTCTCTCTTTTTTAATAATTTTCTATACTATTATCCCACAATCAATTTAAGTAAGTACGGAGCTAGTTATAGCGTGGGAGTACATTACTCTGTCTGTCTGTCTGTCTGTCTGTCTTAGTTGAAGAGAAGCGGTGAGATTTATTGACTCAGTCCTGTTAGTTCTGTTCAATCAGTTTTATAATATGTATTACCGTAATTAACCTAACATACCCTTCTATCACAAATCCTGTAGGGTGTAATAAACACCCTACAGAAACTAATCCAACAATCATTGTAAAAAAAAGAAGCGTAACATCTAATCTGAAGAACTATCGCCACGTTAAGCTATAATACATACTGCCTGATACATAACATATATACAATAGGATATCTAGACTATATATATATATATATATATCATATATATATTTACATATATGTTAACATATATACGATTAAAATTAAGAAGTTCAACGAAATTCGGTGACTTGCATTAAGCGATTTCAGTCTGCCTAGGGAAGGATAGACCAGACATACGTACTGCATAAGTGCATGAATTCTACGAATTATAACAAATTACTTATCAGGATTTCCTATGTTCTTAATTTTGAGAAACACAAGTTTACTTACAATTGGCGTAGGATCTAATTGTCAGTTAAGGTAAATTATATACGTTTTCGTTAAGCTTGCGCAGAATTTCTCTAAAGCTAAAAGATGTTGAGTCGTTTCGAACTTCGGCTAGGATAGCCGAAAAACATTAATTTTATTCTTTGCTTGGCTCCAACTCCAAGTGAACTAAAAACATATTTTGGATTTTTATTTCAAATAATGCACGTTTCGTATAAAATTTTTGAAAATTTTAACAGTTAAGTTTAGATTTTATTTAAATTTCATTATGGCTTACGGTTAATATTATGTAAAATTGTTTAATATTTCGCACATTATTCATACGAAAGCCATAAGAACTTGACGATGTATTGTGTAAAAAAACTCTGACAAACATTTCAAACTGATACAAAAACAACAAAATGATAATATACTGGTGGGAGTTTTCAAAAGTCTACGTATTGTTTTATAACAAAAAACAAATGAGGCAAAAATTTATTGTATATGTATTCGTTAGAATTTTACTTTAACATCGTTTGTTAAATGCAAAGATAATTTTTGAAGAAAAAGCTTTCAGTACGCGGTGAATAAAGGAAAATATTTAACATTTTTATCGTATACATGGAACAGGTATGATGTTTGTATATATATATATATATATATATATATATATATATATGTATGTATGTATGTATGTATGTATGTATACTGTATATTTATATGTATGTTATTGGATGTAGTGGCAGTGCACTGTCACCTAATGGCTGTACATTGGAGTAAAGCCCAGTCCGAAAGCGCTTTCGCATTACCTCGAGATGAGCCTTTGTCGATTGTTGATCTTCACTATATCATCCCTCGTCCACGCAGGTGTTAGGTGTTTGAACGCCTCCTTCATATGACTTTATGCCATAGCATATCGTGTGTGTAAAAAAGTCGCGCATTTCTTCCATATCTCCTTGTCCTTGTCAGTATAACCGCTAGCAGGTTGGCTAGCAGGTTACGTGGCGTGATTTCTACCTGAAGAGATCTGTTCTGTTGAGATATTCCTCAAATATGCCCAAGCCGGACAGACGAACACACTGTACTGCTCGTCGTCGTTCATGCTTCGGCGCAGGTCGCATACGTTATCTGCTCGGAATTTAAAAACGACAAAAATAACTCGCGAAATTTCCCTGATCCGTCTAAATTTAGGTTAGAAAAAAATTGATCCCTTCGTGTTCGCAGATGTCTGTATTACCTTCTTCAGCTGTTGTCTTCAGCTTTTTCGCATTGTGGATACATAGCTGCTCCTATGCAGCAGCTCGATGGGTAACATTCTTTCTAAAACTGCTGCCGCTACCGTTGAGACACTAAAAGTTAATTTTGTATCTTATTGCACTCCAAGATATCTCAAATTGGATCGGAACTCGATACTATGCTCTACTATGCCCCTCTACCCGTGACCAGTGTGACTTCGCTTTTCCCCACGGCAGGTTTTGATTTAGATGCTCGGCTTAAGCTATCGTTTGCTACGATCACTATTAGCGGAGTGGACGCTTGCTGTATGATCAGGACGATGTCATCCGCGTATCTTGTCAATCTCACTCTTCATTCCATAGGAAGCGACCAAGGTATGGAGGATTGTGATACCTCTGCTGTAAGCCTGCGTTCTGTAATACCGCCGTCTTTGTTACACAGTAAGCATCTAATGTCTAACGTAATGACTGCATAAAATCGTTTTGCGTCCTTGCTTTCTTGTGCTCCAGTGACCACTTCCTCAATAGCATCCATAGCATAGATCGTCGTTTGATAAAGATAAACTGAAGCTTAGAAAAGCCGCCTCGGTTCTCCAAATTTTTTTCGAATCACCCTCGCAGCAATATTCGTAGAAGTTTCTGCAACTTCTGCACAACAAGTTGCGATCCTTTCCCCGATAATCTCGTGTCAGATAACCTGCCTCTAGACACCGGACGCACATTTTTTTGCTCCCTTCTTCCCTGATGCCGCATGGAAACCATCCTATTTTGGTTTTCTTGACCTTCACAAGCTGCGCAGCGAGCGGTGTTGTGACCTCGATTAGCGCTCCTTCGGTCCGTCCAAACCCTTTCCTAATGGAATGGTACGTATCCGTAACTTCTCCATGTTTTCTTTCTCTGTTGTCTTTTCCGTAGATTCGTCCATATCTTTTATCCCTAGGAAGATCTTCTTCGAGATAACCGTTGCCCCTCGTGTGTGTGTTGCAGTGCTTTTTGCAGCTTACTGGCTTCGCCATTTCTTTTTTTTAGTCGCGCTAGAAGTTCGCCAGCCTTTGTTCTTCAGATCCTGTTTTTTTCGACGCTTCCTTCCTCAGGCTCTATCTCTGTACTCATTTTCTTTCAAATTTCAGAGCCGTCGGCCGCCGGCCGCCGTCATATTGGTCGTGACGGCTTCCCCTCTTATTCACGGATTTCCATTTCCTTTTTTTAGTCGCGCTAGAAGTTCGCCAGCCTTTGTTCTTCAGATCCTCTTTATTTCGACGCTTCCTTCCTCAGGCTCTATCTCTGTGCTCATTTTCTTTCAAATTTCAGAGCCGTCGGCCGCCGGCCGCCGTCATATTGGTCGCGACGGCTTCCCCTCTTATTCATGGACTGGGCGGTTACTTCTTCTTCAGACTTTTACGGCTCGTCACCGTTTCTACATGTTAACCTTATTCTGTATCCTTGTTTAATTTACTTTCTGTTTTCATACCTTTGGATATTTCGCGTTGATTCGCAATTAGTTCAAAATAGATCACTAAATATACAAAACCATTAAATTCCTGAACTATATCAATAGCCATAGTATGTCGTTTCACTGCTACATAAAGTATTTAATTAAATAATGAAAAAAAGAAAAAACTATTTTGATAAATTTGGAATTTTTTTTCGAGGTCCGCAAAGGTCGCTTCCCTCAACACACTATCTCAATACAATAACACTTTAACTGAAATACTGATCATATGTGAGTTGACGAGGAACGCATGCAGTTCTGTTTACATATAATTCTCTGCCGTTTTCCTGTAGGCTGTCGTCAGAGGATGTAATCTCTGTTCATCTTTCTCGGTTTATTTATGTTATGTTTAGTCCATTGCACGGAGAAAGCGTTCAATAGGCGAAAACCCAATTTACCCAATTGTTGACAAACGTAGTCTTAGCAAATTTTGTTTGTTGTTTCCGTGGCACTTAAACCGGCGTTAAAATGGAAAAGTACACGAATTACGAATACGGCTCTCAGAAGGCACAAAATGCGCCATTTTATTACAGAGCTACGAAAAAAATTTTTATTGTTGGGAATAAATTACTAACAAACTGCTTGAAGAATAACACCAAAAAAAAGTATGCTTACACTTGTTTGGTTGTCGCAGGACTAATGAGAGAAATGGTGGAGAAATCTTGCGAAAATAATTGATTACTTATGGGTCCCCCTAATATTTTGCAATTTTGCAATTTTTTTTATACATTAGCTTGAAAGATATATTAAAAATTCGCTTCACATCGAATATATGTTAGCTGCGCTACTTATTGCGAAATTCGAAAATCCTCGAAAATCCTCGTTTGTAAAAATCCATAATTTTCGTTGTAAAACTTGTCACGTCAACGTATGAACATATTTTGTTAGTAAAGTGGACAACACCTATCTACCATATTGTCTACCATTGTGACCAAAGAAAAATAAGAAAGTGAAAGAATTCACAAGTTGGCAAAAATGCATTTGCATCGATAGGGGAAAAGCGTTCGCAGAAACTATTTTGAAAATGTGAGTATTGGGCGCGTACTGACTTTCTTATAAATTTCCAAAAATTGAAAGTATTTTTTTTTTATCCTTTCATATTATATTTGCAACGAGTCCCCGAAATGTTATTTATTATCTTTTATTCACAAAAAATCGATGAATTTCATTTATCGTTCATAAATACATTGAAATCAGTTGGAAATGCATGAAAATCAATGTTAACGGCCGAAAAACGAATTCAAACGAGTCCAAAAAAAAGCATTCGAAATGCAAAATACCTCAACTTTTTTAAATGTATTAATAAAAGCTAACAGGTCATTGTACAACAGATGTATATAGATTTTCACACAAGATTTGTAACATAAACCTGCAATAGTTGCAGCCAAACAAGTTATAAACCATTTTTTTTTTTTTTTTTTTTTTTTTTTTTTTATTTTTTTTTTTTTTTTTTTTTTTTT
>KK502418.1:402435-417435 GCA_000688735.1 Glossina austeni | reverse complement strand
TGATTGCATATGGATTGCATACGCTACTCATTATATCAGTATATGTATGTATATATGTATATATGTATATATGTATGTATGTATGTATGTATATGTATAAGAAAACTATTTGCAATCAAATGACTTTGGCAACAAAATCAGCCAAACAAGCGACTAAAAATTGATTTAAATTCATTTAAACGAGAGAGAAAAGTCGCTTCTGACTCCATAAGAGAGTGAATTCATTAAAAATTTAATGTACAAAAAATAAATATAATTAATATCAAATTTTTATTACGATTTCATTTACTCTTGCTTCTTTTAAAGAAAAAGAAAAGTTTCTCCTCTTTAGTGCGAGATTTCCAATTTTAGAGAAAAGCTTTCATTAAGAGTTCATTAAGTGCAACCTCCACCACACACACACTACACATTTCAGCCTCAAACTCTTCTATTTAGTGTGTAATTATAATATTAACTATTGCGATTATTGTAGAAGCTTAAAATAATCGTTTGTTTTTTTCTTTTTTTTTTAAAGAAGCCGAATAAGCCGAATTTAAACTTCAAAGAACTCGATAGATTGTGTGACCTTTGCTCATACATACAACGTTGATCGTCACAAATCAACTAATATTTTACGATATATATATATATATATATGTATATATATAGCTATATGCTGAATTTCAGATTGATAAATACTATTATAAAGAAACAGACGAACGTACGGATAGACATGTTTGATGATTATTATTGTAGTTGTCTAGAAATGTCACATTGAGTCCGGTTTTGCGCAAGTTATGAACATAATATCGGCATCTTTATCTGTTTATCAAACGTACATACACGTTAAAATTCTTTTAAAAGCAGTACCACCATCAACCTTGGCATGGCATCTTTGAAGACATTAGCATAATCATGTTAAGTTTGTTAAATGTAATAAATCGAAAACGCATTAAATTATCTGGACATCTGGACATTTGACCTTTCATTTTGATTTACTTCCTTCTGTTGATTCATTGATTTTGTACTTTCAAATTCTACCTTTTGTAAAATTCTTAACCCAAGTGGGCCAGTAATAAATCAATGAAATAAATTTACTCACAAGCCCAATATTTAGAAGTCTTTTTATTACCTCTCTCCGCACTCTTATGTCAAACGTGACTCGACATTGGTGTATGTTTTACACCAACGCCTATATCAAGCTACGCTACATAACGCTACGATAATAATGTTCAAAATAAAGTGAATCTTTTTTTTCTTTTTTGTTTGTTACGTTGGTACCCATGCCGGCAACATATGTTGTCATTGTCAGCCATTTTGCGTTTTATTTCTGCTTTGCTATGCTTGACGATTTTTTACTATCGAAAAAAATTGATCAAAGAATTTGTATTTACTATCTGGACATATAAGTCACAATTCTATTGACTTGGTCCACCTCCAACCAAAAAAAAAAAAAAAAAAAAAAAAAAATGTGCATAAAATTTTTTGTGAAAAATAAAAGGAAGTGCTCCAACTCCCTTAGAATTCTTATTCTGGCATTTGGCGAGTTTGCTTTCACCAAAAAAAAAAAAAAACGTTTAAAAGCGGTAAAAGCGGTCAACAACCGTTGCAGCAGTCAACGTTCAAGCAGTCAAGAAAATTATTATGAAGAATCATTGAATCTATACTAGAGAACTTGCTGCAGATGTACGCATAACGGTTGGCTCATGCCTTGGTAACGCAGTTTGTTCGGAAATAGCTAAATTTTGATCAAAAGAACCGAAGCATTTTTTTGTCCAAAAACAAAACGGTAATCATGCCTCAGCCGCCATATTCACCGCACTTGGTCATCTACAAGTTTTTCTTATACCAAAAACTTAACAAGATCCACGATAGAAAGGAGTTTTTCCTCTCATTAAGGAGATGAAGAGCTCACAACCATAACAAAAGGCGCATACCAGAAGTGCTTGGAGGACTATAAAAAGCTCTGATACAAATGTTTTTATGGCTAAAGGTGATTACTTGGAAGAGGATAAAATAGTTTTTGATCAATAAATAAATATTTTTTTTTTTTTTTTTTTGGTTTTTTCCCAACCAGTTAAAGAGGGAATGAAACATAAAAAAAAAAAAAAACAGCAAAGAACATAACAAAATTAAGAGATATGTGCAAAGAGATAAATTATCTCTTTACGGTTCGGAAATTCGATCTAATCGACAAAAATACTTTAAACAGAAATTTGGATCCAAAAGTCATTTCTCTGACAATCTTTCGAGCAAGTCTTAGTTTTAATATGCACGCATACACATACACACGAACATACATACGCGCACATCCTGCTGCATATTATTTATAAACGAATGAACTCAGTTCTGCCAACAGCAACCCATAATGATCGCTTTGTTTTCACTGCAGCTGCAAAAGATACGTATATTTAAAAAAAAAAAAAAGAAAAAAAAAAAACAACGAAAAATAAATGAGTTTTCGCCTTAACCAATTATTATTTCTTCTATATTCGAAATGAATGCAGATTGAAGCAAAAACTATGTGCGACATGAGTGGAATTTTTTATTACAGCCACTCGTTCACTTGCGACTTGAAACGAGAGATCTTCAATTAACGCTTATGATGATATATTTTGGAAATTTCATCGCTGGTCGATAAGTAACGTATTCATGGTTGATTGCAAGAAATAGTGAAAAGCCTTTCTCTAATATTACCTTAAAAAAGAAAAAAGAACAAGAAGAAGAAGACATGCAACACAAGTGTGCCGGAATCTCACAAATTCTACATTCTTGGCATTATTTAGCTGATTTTGAATTTTACACAGTTCTACGATCTTAAAAATAAAGTTATCGACTTCTTATTAACTACAGAGGGATCAATCAATCGGATTTATCGGATTTATTATGACAAAAGACCGGCAGAAACGTTAAAGAAAGTTTTCAGGTCATAGTCGTGATCTCACCACAAATGCTCACGGAGAGAGAACGGACGTATAAGCGGACTAAACAAAAGTATATAATTTTGACTTGTTTTTTGTTGTTTTTATTTGTTTTGCTTTCAAATCATACGAAAAGATTTTTTGCTAGTTTGAAAATATAAATCTATGAACCGGTTATTCTATATATTATTACGCCCTACAGCACCTGTGGTGCAAAGGTGATGTGTGCAGATGTGTGTAACACCGAGAAGAGCTTGAAACAGATCCGTCTTTTATTCCGAATCACTTTTTCAATCGCTCTAAGCTTGCCCGTCCGTCTGTCCATCTTGTTTTCTTGTGTTTAAATTAGAGATCGCAATGAGATATTTGGCATGTTTTGGCCCAGGGACCAGGGCTATTGAACATGGTTCAGACTAGACAACTTTTCGTATAACATTTTATTTTGAAAAGTCGTTACATGAGTGTGACTGTATTAAGCGAAATGATGTAGGGTATTTAATGGCGGGCCGTGTTCTACCATAAGGTT
Source organism: Glossina austeni (assembly GCA_000688735.1). NCBI lineage: Eukaryota > Metazoa > Arthropoda > Insecta > Diptera > Glossinidae > Glossina > Glossina austeni. Next base: position 414,009 of record KK502418.1, on the reverse strand, counting down.
TTTACTTGTTTTTATTGATTTTACCAATTAACTCATACAACTTTTCGTGAAGCTTAGCACCAAACGTTCTACTTTCTGCTATTAACATTTTAAGGGCCTTGCCCTTAATCCTCGAGCTAGCCAAAGAATCGAGAAAACTAAACTTGGTTTAGTGAAGGAGCGTAGATAGTGAAACAACTATTGGTGTTGATAGATTGCGAAAGAGAAGATGAACGTGTGAAGGCAAACGCGACAATTCAGTAGTCTATGCCAAAAAAAACAATGGATTCCAAATACCCATAAAGATGCGCTTAAAGAAAAACACACCTAATATTAGCTATAAGAGTGGGACTGATGAGATTATGAGAGTAAGTTGCGGGATTAGAATCCAATTTTAAAGGATAACTTGTTAAGAATCATTAACACTTGCGAAGTCGATAAAACTAAAACGCGATTCATTCAGCGTAGCGGATTGGATTGGAGGCGTCTCGAAATCATTCACAAAAACACTTGCTAAGTTAAGAGTTTATCTTGGGCGGGGACGGGGACGGGGGCGGGGGAAATGCGCTAGCTTATAATTCAGTAAATGTCTATGTTTGTTGGAAATTTCAAGGCTGCCATAAAGCTGTTTAACGAATGCCTTAACTGCACAAAAGTAAATCGCTCCTAATGCTAAGCATTTGACTGACGTTGAGTAGAACTTGTCTTACGTATTTAAATAAGTTAAGTTTGATTAAGACAAATATTAGAAGCTAGACGGCTAACTGCGATTTATTATGTGAATAATGTTAATACTCACACATACAGTGTTGAAGAACGTTAATGAAGCTTACAATCGCTTCAAGGTATGTCACCTAAATAGCCGAAGCTTTAACAAGCCAAAAATTGATTACATGAATTAAATACCAACAATCAACGCTTTGTCGCTTGTATAGCTGAAACATAGTTTAATTCAAATGGCGACAATAAGTGTTACAAGATTACAAAATACAATTTAAAAGGACATGACAAAATTCCTGAGTGTTGAGAGGTGAGAGGTGAGAGGTGAGAGATGAAAAAATTTCAGCCACTAATTACACAGACTGAGACAAATAGTTTAAAGTTGAATTCATTCATTCAAAACAATTGCCGCATTAATAACACTAATAACAAGTTCTATACCGTGGCTCCGTGGCATTTGTTTTACTAGCAGCGAGCGGATTGAAATTCTCAATGTGGTCACACAACGTTTGGATATAAAGTCAACAATAGTTTAAGCAAACTGTATATATGTGCATGCTCTTCGCTAACTCGTTGTCGCACACATTCTTAGCTTAACTCCAGAGGTCAAGCTTGCAATTGCATGTTATGCCCAACAAAGGCATTTCTTGTTTGACTTGTTTCTCATTTTTCTTCTTCAATCATCATTTTAATGTCCATTAAAGACTAAACTCATATCGAGTGAAAATATCTTTTTTAGTTCCAAGTCATTTGAATGAAATTTCCATAAACGATTTGATCCCGTTCGTAAATAAACGCAAAATATTTCTATATTTTTAAACTTTCGAATCTGATCACTGTGCTGTCGCCAATAGCCGGTAAAGAATTCTCAATTGATTCCATGATTGAAGCGTTAGCACTGCCTTAGTGATGTGCGCTAAGATGAAGATGAATGCGCTTATTGCGCTTATTGCGCTTATAGAATATTGCTGAGCAATAATAATTTTTATTTAATTTCTTGTCTTTACAGCTGCCGAAGGGGGCGCTGTGGTCAGCATTTGTTCTGCTGTGGACTTTACTTTTCATTAATGGTGAGTTTCGCATCATATATTATACGATATTTCAGAAAGTGCCGGTTAGCAAAGAGCCTCTTTAAAGTAAGTAAAAACTTTTTAAATGGACCAGGCCGACCACTTGTCTTGACGAATATAAACTAAGAGAAAATGTATTTTACTTCCATGTGAAGGCATACTTTTCATAAGAGGGAGAGAGAGTCTCAATTTAGCAAAATTAAGCTTCTTTGCAATGATTTTATTAATCCCCCATCTATTTTCGTAATAAAGTGGTAAAAATTAAATTTTGTTCCCATACAAAGACTTACCTTGCATGAGAGACCTTATAAAAGGTTAGTGAGTGAGTCAAAGAGTGCTCAGTCAATCTATATATCAAATCCTTGATGTAGGAGAATTTTCACCGTAAAATGCTAGAAGTAGTACTAGACTTTCTTGTAAGAGAGTTCATAAGATAGTGGATTGGAAAACTTTACCCGATCCGATCAAAATAGTACGATAGCACTCCGCAATGATTTTTATGGCGAAATTTTGAAAGTAGCAAATTTTTTCCAAGTAACAACTTCTTCAAAATCAGGCATTCTCACCCATTTTTCAAAAAGATTAATCCTTGGGCTAAAATATCTTGAAATATTTTAAAAATTGTGAACTGCAGGTTCACCACAAAATACCCGAACATACATCAGACATACGGATAAACAAATTGAAGTTAATGATAATAGTGTGTGTAGATCCCTTGCTCCAATGAGCTATGAGCCTTAGTTTTCTTCTCTCCACCTGCTTGTTATATATATATATTCACAAGAGCTTAATATATGGCGATATTGCGAGTTCGTTGTTCACGAAAATAAGTTAAGAAAAATAACGATCGCAAGTTGAAGTGGAAAATAAATTTTCTTTTGTCGCTTACATTCAGGAGTCAACTCGGAGGGGAGAATTGTCTGCTATTACACTAACTGGAGTGTCTATCGTCCAGGCACTGCAAAATTTAATCCGCAAAACATAAATCCGTATCTATGTACGCATTTAATTTACGCCTTCGGTGGATTTACAAAAGACAATCAAATGAAACCGTTTGACAAATATCAGGACATCGAACAAGGTAATGAGTCAATCGCTTGCTATTTGTGTGTCATTATCTAAATATGTATTGGAACTTTCTCGAAAGGTGGTTATGCTAAATTTACTGGTCTCAAAACGTACAATAAACAATTGAAGACAATGATCGCTATTGGGGGATGGAATGAAGCATCGTCACGTTTTTCGCCCTTGGTGGCTAATCCTGAGCGTCGGCAAAAGTTCATTAAAAATATATTAAAATTTTTGAGGCAAAATCACTTTGATGGAATTGACTTGGATTGGGAATATCCAGCACATCGAGAAGGCGGTAAGCCTGGCGACCGCGATAACTACGCCCAGTTTGTACAAGAGCTTAGGGCAGAATTTGAACGTGAATCGGAGAAAACCGGACGTCAGCGTCTATTACTTACCATGGCTGTTCCGGCTGGCATTGAATACATTGAAAAAGGCTACGACATACCCAAGCTGAATAAATACCTGGATTGGTTCAATGTATTGACCTATGACTTTCATTCATCTCATGAACCATCCGTTAATCATCACGCTCCATTATATCCCCTGGAGGAAGACTCAGAATACAATTATGACGCCGAATTGAATATAGTAAGTTTGTCAGTGATGTAAAAGTGACAAGTATAGTAAGCAAGAGAAGAAATGAAAGAAATCATAGACGTTATGCTCTTTTTAGGATTATTCTATAAAATACTATTTGAAAGCTGGCGCTGACCGCAACAAATTGGTTTTGGGTATACCTACATACGGTCGCTCTTATACTTTGATTAATGAGGAAAGTACAGAAATCGGAGCACCGGCTGAGGGTCCTGGGGAGCAGGGAGATGCTACCAGGGAAAAAGGCTACTTAGCTTTTTATGAAATTTGTAATAATATTAAAGAGGACCCCGACTGGGAAGTTGTACAGCCAAATATTAATGCAATGGGTCCATATGCCTATCGTCGAACTCAATGGGTAGGCTATGATGATGAAGCAATTGTGCGTAAAAAGGCTCAGTATGTGGTCGAACATGGGTTAGGTGGCATCATGTTTTGGTCCATTGATAACGACGATTTCCGAGGCACATGTACTGGTAAACCATATCCTTTGATTGAAGCAGCCAAAGAGTCAATGTTTGATGCTATGGGGTAATAAATATAATTAGTTTTTGTTTTTCAAGTTGAAATTTTTATTCCTTTGATTCCTTTATTTATATGAAGTCTCGGCATCAATGAAGTGTCGAAATCTAGTGCACCTAGAAAATCGAATCGATCAAGGAATCATGAAAATTCAATTGCCACTCGTAACCGTATCAATATAGGTGACAAATTAACATACGAGGAGCGCAAAGAGAGTTCACGTCGCACTTCTAATCAAGAATCTCGTAAGCGCCTTCAACACAGCACTACTAGGGCCCCTAGCAGTACAACGATTAGATTGACTGAAGCGGAAGGTTCCTCATTATATATCGGTGGCCGCACCACCACACCTCCACCGCCAACTACTCCAGATCCTGGAACTGGTAAGTATTGAATTGTGTTTATTATTCAAACCAAACTCAAGGAGTATGTTACGTTTTTCTTAGACTTTAAATGCGAAGATGAAGGCTTTTATCAGCATCCCAGAGATTGCAAAAAATACTACTGGTGCTTAGACAGTGGACCTTCTGGATTAGGTATTGTTGCTCACCAGTTTACTTGTCCGTCTGGATTATATTTTAATCCTGCTGCCGATTCATGTGATTTTGCTAGAAACGTTCCCTGTAAAACTAAGAAGTGAGTCAACAGTTTCGTTTTTTTTTTCAATTGTTTTTATTTTTCAATATTTTTAAAATTGATAAATTCCTAAGATCTACTACTGCTGCTCCTGTTACAAAGTCGTATGCCGGCACTTCCGTTGCGACCACCGCCAAGCCAACGGCCTCTGTGAACCGCATTACAGCGGCTACAGCTCGTACAACGTTTTTCAGGACTACTTCTACTACCGCGCACACCACCACTACTACAACTGCTAAACCGCCAGTGGAAGAAGAAGATTATATGGACGTAGAGGAACAGCATTCTGAAGAGGATCCTAAAGTAATTAAAGAATTAATCGAATTAATTCGCCGTGTTGGAGGCATTGAGGAGTTAGAAAAGCATTTATTGCGTAAAGATGACGGTACTATTTCCTTTAAACAACATAGTTCAAGCAGCTCAAATTATGCCGAGTCCACTACGTCTTCAAGTATTAGCAAATCACTTTATGACAAAGTGCTAAGTAGACCAAATGCTTTGAATTCCTTTCGTAATCGTTTTACTCCTTCAAATTCTTATCGGAAAACTGAACAATTCGATAGGGAAAAGTCGGACGAAGAATCAGAAATGGCTAATGAAAATGACACAAATAATTCTAAGTCGACATCAGAATACTCTAAATATTCCTCAGTGGTAAGAGGAAATAGCCGCCAAGGCCCACAAAACGAGGGCTTAGATAAATTACCCGAATTCTCAGGATTCCTTAAAGAAAGAAAGCAGTATGTAACGATCAATCGTAACCGAGGCAGTCAGAAAAAAATCGAGAGAGTTGAATCTGATGAAGAAGAAATTGCTGCGACAATTAGAAGCGAACAAATTACAGATAAACCGTTCAGTGCGGCGACACCATCTTATACAAGCATCAGGCGCACTAGACCGTCTACAACTGCCTCTCTAATTGAAGAGGAAGACTTTAAAGACACAACCATAACTAAGCCGCATGCTTCTCTAAGTAGGATGCACACTACAGACGCAAGTAGTGAACAAGCCGATGTAAACGAAGATTTAGCATTGGTCAAGTAAGTTTAAGAATGAGCTCTGGGATTCCCGCATTGGACAAAGAAAGAATTCCTTAATTACTTATAGATACAAATATTTGGAGCGTGCGCGATCGAATGCTGAAGACAGCCAAGCCGATAAACTGAATGAAAATAAGAAAAATGGAGAGCAAGATGGAGATATTACTCATCAAAAAGAAGACCAAAAAATTACGGTACAGTTGAGCGCTGCTAAAGCCGACTACAGCACACAACAGCTACAAGAACAAGTCACTACTATACCAGTAACACAACGTACCTATGTCAGCTTAGGTCGCAGAACAACAACAACAGCATCAAACACAGAAACTAGTACACCTGTGGTACTTGTAACAACAACACCCACAGAGACTTCAACAGCTGCACCTAACAATATCGAAAACTTAACATATCAACCACTTATCGCCCTAACAACTACCATTGCTACAACCACCACTAACTTACCCGCCACTATTACAAATACATCGCCAAGTATAACCATTATTCCATCCATTACAAGCGACTTACTCAGCTCCTCTAAGGTGCTTAAACAAGAATATCAATTATCCCAAAGTACGCTCCCTGACTCTCCTACACCTGACTCAACAGCAACAACATTAACGACTGAATATAACTTGCACGCAATTAAGCACGAAACTGACAGTCCAGCAATCGCTGTAACGACTGAAAAATTTTCGACGCCTACTATCCCTGGGCTTACGGACAATAAAGACGAGGTAAACTTAGTTATTAGAGATCAAAACCAATCGACTGTGTACAATAAAATAATGAGAGATACTACTCCTGTCATCACAAACACTTTTACTACTACCACCGAAAAATACACTTCCTTTACCAATCGAAATAATACTGACTCTCTGAGTTCACCTAATACCGCTTATAAATATTTTGGCGGAAAAAGAGAAAAAGATCAACAAAAAGTATTAAGTCGTTCCTCCCTAAAACAGACAACCGAATTGTATCCTTTAACCACAACCATAACCAACGAATCCATAAATAATGAATTCCTGGGTAGTGTATCTAGTCCAAGACCTTTTGGTTATCCCAAACGTCGTGGAAGGCCGACGGTCTCCAGTACGACAACTGTAGCAACCGAAGTGACTTCTGTCAAGACACAAACCAAAGAAAGACCAAGTTTTGTACAGAAAGCAAAATTAAATGCTGCAGTAACTCCTCCAACGAAGGTGAGTTCTAACATAGATCATTTATCTCAAAACTATGAAATGAATCCTCTTGGCAAAGAACTCCACAATCATGACTTGAGCACCACCATTCGCTCTTTAGATTACCTTCAATACTCAAGTAAAGAAAATAAAGAAAAGCAAATTCTAGGGGACGCTATTGTAGAGCAAGAAATTGATCTAGAATTAGATAACGGAAAAGAACATCTTGTAGATAATAATACGAAGGAATATGGAACAAATGTTGTAGATAAAGCGAACGGTAACCTAATTAGGCAAAGAAATTCTCTTGGTAAGAATACTTCATTGGAAGTGGACCTTAGTGAAACGCAATATTTAAATTTAAATAGAACCTCTATAACATACACCGACGTAATTAGAAATCGTACTGTAAACAATCAAAAAGAAAATTTCACGTTAGCTGAACGAGATAACAAGAATTCCGAAAACCAAAACAAGCAAATATTGAAAAAAAAAAACGCCACTGATCTAACTTCCGCGGCAAAAAGTGATATTACAGTAGAAAACAACGGATCAAGTATTCAAGTAACAGAAAATCCAAGTAACCCAAATAAGCAGATAGAAATGGCGAAAATTAGTATAGAGTCAGTTGAGAGTCAAATATTGAAACCTCTAATAGAAGAAAAGCCAAAAACTAAGGAAATCTATAAAGTAAATTATGTGAAAGAAGTAACTACCGTATCTAATGGACTACTCTCTGACAGTGAGCTGGGGCGAGAAAACAACGCTTCAAATAACGAAGAGAGTAGAGATGTAATGCTAACAGTCACGACAGCTGCTTTAGCTTACAAAAGAAATACATCTGTGCAGCTCGATGGGGAAGATATTACCATTAAATCTGTATACAACGATGTTAAGGAAACTAATTTTAACGAAGCTCCTTCCGAAGCTCCTAATGATATTTTAGTAACGTCCAGTACTGAAGTTGTCGGTATCGGAAATGTTGTCACAAAAACTGAGCCTGTTATGACAGAAAACGATGACTCGTTAAAAACGAGTGAATCGGCAACTGGTTTGAACACCAGCAGCAGATCTACATTTAAGTTCAGTGAAGAAAATTCACAAGACATCACATCTTCGGGCAAATCTTCAGTAGTAACATCCAGTACTGAAGTTGTCGGTATCGGAAATGTTGTCACAACAACTGAGCCTGATGACTCGTTAAAAACGAGTGAATCGGCAACTGGTTTCAACACCAGCAGCAGATCTACATTTAAGTTCAGTGAAGAAAATTCACAAGACATCACATCTTCGGGCAAATCTTCAGAAGTTGAACATCTAAGTCCAAGTATGGACTTAATAAGTGTTCCTGATCAAAAAGAATCACAAGGTTTCCGTAATAAATTAAAAGCGAACGTAGAAAGATTTGACGGTAGTTTACTTAATGTTGTTCATAGCAATTACGAAATCCCTCAAGAAATCACTTTGCCACAAAAGGACCAAAAACTACTATTGGAAGTTAAGCAGAACCCATCGACTTTAATACATGAAAAATTTAAAGTGCAAGCATTGGATGAATCAAAAACCTTAGGAATTAGAGTCGATTCGAAAATAGACAAAAGCTTGGATTTCCATTCTCAAGTAAATGCTGAAAATAAGGGAAATGATGATAGAAAACATCGCTTTGGAATCAATAAACCGGAACTATTTAATTCCGATTTAGAAACTACGAAGGCAAGTATTGATACAAAATATCAAAAAATATCCGAAAATTTAGATCCCTTAATACCATTGGTGACAAATAAAGAAAACCAGAACCAGAGTATAGCAAGTGAATTAGATACGAAGACAGAAGAGTCCACGAAAATGAAAATCGACGAAGGAAGAGATATTAGCAAATCGTCTTTGAATTCTCAAAGCAGATCATACTGGGGTGCAAACAATCAAAGTAAACAAAACTTAAACAGGAAAAATGCAACTTTTTCTAGTAGAAGAAATTTAATCAATCGGAAAAGCAACGCTCAAGCAAAACATTCTGCACGTGTAGTCGAAAATGAGAGCATAACAATCAATAAGTTGGGAGAGTCCAATCAAAATTCTACGATAAGGGAATTGAGTAAAAGTCGTAAAGCACACTTACGTCAAACTTATCGCAATCGAAATTCTATCGCCAACGTCCCTAAAGAGCAAAGTCAGCATTTGCAGCAAAGCGCTAGCAATCAAGTCTCGCAATCAATAGCAGCATATCCCGCTTTGAAACGAAAAGTTCTGCGTCCACGCAATCAAAACACTTCGAATAAGACCGAAGAAATTGAGAAACTGGCTAATGGCACCACAATAATACGAACAATTTATATAGACACTGTGAGTACAGGACCTAATACAATCAAAACAACAAAGCGCATCAAAACGAAAATCTTGCAAAAACAAGAACCAGAATATGAGGACGAAGATGAGATTAAGGCCGCTGATGTTACTCATCGCTCTACTATAAGCAATCGAGGTTCAGCAAAATTCCGAAGCAATGACTTATCGTCAATATTGGCTTTAGATTTAAGTTTTAAAGCTCAGAAAAGAAGGGAAGATGAACAAAAGAACAGAAGGAAATTTTTGCGAAGACCTGTTGTTGTTTCTGAAACCGAAGATGTTGAGGAATTCGAAACTGAACTAACACCAGATCCAAATTTTCTCGACAATTCAGTGCAATCACTGAAAGCTTCCACAATGGATCCTTTAGCAGTTGCCAGCTCTCAACGTTTATTAAATTATAATAAAACACCAAACTTGCGAGAGCTTTCAACAGCTAACTCTATAGGAAATCTTAAAAATAGAGGGACTATACAGCATTTTAATTTTGCTGGATTGTCGACTCTTCCTAAACTAAGTGCTGCAACATCAACAGTAACAAAATTATTTTCGGCTTCAACCGAAATGTTACCAATTGGCGACGAAAGAACTATTGAAGGAATTGAAAGTGAGATTGTCGATGGTAACGCGAACGCTGAAACCACAAATTCCGATAGCCATGATCAAGACAATTTCGATGAGCTTTCTTTGCCCGTTTACCACAGACGTAAATACTATCAATACTATAAGGATTCACCGATTGCGTATACAAGTCCCATCGAATCATCCTCAGCCATAATAGAAAGCATTCCGCCCAATATAGCCAAACAAATTCACGATGTGTTTAATATCAGTGCGAATCAATTGGAAACTGACGAGCAAAAAAAAAAAGCAACCACAGAGTCATCAAATGCAACTGAAGAAGAACGCAAAAGTACTCCGGAATATAATCATTTTTTAATGACACGCCCCAGGTCACAGTAGGCTACCTGGGGAATAAATCAATCGAATCAGATGAAATTAAAACAAGACCCTTGAAACATTCGATTCGACTAATTATTAGACCTACGAAAGTGAAAGAGTCTGAGGAAAGTAAGACAAGTCGTAATATGGGAGAAGATGATGTTGAAAATCGCCCCGACTCCCTTTCAGAAAACTTAGCAACCTTTGATAAAACAAATAAGCCCCTTATTAGAAAATTGGTCAGCTCGGAATATATATCAATAAATGACCGAACGGCCAATAAAATAATTAACATTACAGATCAACCAGACCCCGAAAATCTTTTTACAAAAAAATTTACTACGCGGAATCACTCCGTTGAAAATAACAGCACCGAGGAAAAAACACGCTTTTTAACAAATTTATTCAATATATCGAAAGGTGAGCATTTTCTACATCATTTAAATAACACAACATTTTCTCACACGCACAATCACTCTCTCGACACGTATCCATATGTGAATCGGTTGCGTCCATCAAAACTAAGTAACATAACAGAGAAAATTAAATCGAATTTTACCAAAACTTTTATTAAGGATCTCGAACGCCAACCAAAAATCTCTACACCTTCGAAAGACAACAATCCCCAACATTCTACCATCAAGCATACATCAACAGCGGAGTTAGAAGTTGACCACCTCGACGATGCAACCAATGCTGAACTACATGCTGCAACAGTGGTCAGCTTCGAGGGAAGCTTAAATACAACTATCGAAGATGAAGAACAAGAAAAGCAAAAACTTGAAAGTTTTCAACAAAACTCCGAGTTTAACACACCAACAGAAATGGGCATAAGCGACATTGTGGACGATTCCTTAACATTTACAGCTGCGAACGAAGACAAGGAATTCACTACAGACGCACCAGAAATGTCTCCAAATTCCCCAAACCTGGCAACATTATACGAACACAGAAACAAATCAAAAAACAATCAAAGCGTTATAAAAGAGTTAGAAGCTTTAAGGGATTCTGCGAATAATGCGGAAGATCAAGAAGGAAATGTAAATCCTACCACAATTTCTCCGAACAATTTTTCTCCTGAAATTTTTCACAAAGACGGGCATACAGAAAATTTGAACAAACGTGTCATCTCGACTAGTCAGCATCCAGTAATTACTACAGAGTCACAGGACGTCATGGAAAGTTTTACTGTTGCACCCGAACTAAGGAAATTATATGAAGCAATCAATAGACCAAAGATAAGCAAAGCGTTTTCAATTGAAAATCAAAATAGTCGATCCAACGCAAAGGAGGATCAAAAAGAAGACGAGAATGCCGTAGCAATTAGAACTGACGAAACTGAAGATGACAGCCTACAAGTAAAGGCGTCACTTAATGCATCTTCGCTTCCAGATGAAGTTAACGCTACCGATCACGAGTATGTTACAACTACTCTGGCACCACTATTTACAGAACACGAAGATCAAAATA
>KK502418.1:354472-400869 GCA_000688735.1 Glossina austeni | reverse complement strand
TTAGTAAGGATTTCGAAAGGGATTTAGAAGTACCTACATCCTTACATGAACAAAATATACAACAACCTATACTCAAACATATATCAACAACGACCTTGGAAACTGATCATCTTGATGATGCAGCCAACATCAAATTGCCTGAGGCAACATCGTTCGACGTAACTGAAATCGTAGAAGATTCCGTAAAATTTACAACTAGGAAAACAGACCAACGATTTACTACATACGCACCAAATGTTAGCAAAGTTGCATCTGCAAGACTGCGAAAGTTATATGAAAACACAAACAGATCAAACAATAATCAAAGTCGTTTGAGAAAGGGAAAAGGCTCAAGTGATTTTACGGATAAAATGGAAACTGAGGAAACGAATGTAAATTCTACTACAATTCCTCCTCATACTCCTGACATTTTCCACAAAGGCGGACCTATAGAAAATTTAAAAGAACTTATCCGTTCGACTAGTCAGCATCCAGTAATTACTACAGAGTCACAGGACTTCGTGGAAAATTTTACTGTTGCACCCGAACTAAGGAAATTATATGAAGCAATCAATAGACCAAAGATAAGCAAAGCGTATTTAATTAAAAATCAAAGTAATCGTTCTAATGCAAAGGAGGATCACAAAAAAGTGGAGAACGCCTTAACATTTAGAACTGAGGAATCTGAAAGCGACGATCGAGCGATCGAGCGAGTGGCGGCACTTGCCACGTCCTTGCTTACAGATGAAGTTAACGCTACCGATGACGAGTTCGTGACAACTACTCTGACCCCATTAGTTGCAGAACACGAAGATCAAAATACAACCCAAGATCCCTACAATCAAGGAATAGCATCGCAAGATCCTAATATCGCGAATCTAAGTGGAAAACTAATGAACACTTTTACCACGAACCTCGAAAGTCAATTAGAAGTACCTGTATTCTCAGGTGGTAAAAATCGGCAGCAACCTACGATCAAACATATATCAACAACAAATTTAGAAATTGAGCGCACCGATGATGCAGCCAACATTGAATTGCATGATGCAATAGCGTTCGACGTAAGTGAAAACGTGGAGGATTCCGTAAAATTTACAACAAGAAAAGCACAACAAGGATTTACTACAAACACACCATCTCTTACCAAAACAATCACAGGTGGATCAAGACTGCGAAAGTTATATGAAAATGCGAACAAATCAAAAAATAACCAAAGCATTGTGAAGACGCTAAAAAGCTTAAAGGATTTTGCGAATAAAGTGGAAACTGAGGGAAGATATGTAAGTCCTTCTACAGTTTCCCCTCGCAGTACTCAAATGTTTCATAAAGATGAAGAGGAAGAAAATTTGAAGGCACTTATAACTCCAAGCACACCGTATCCATTAGTAGTCTCCGTAGAAAGCCTTACCCTTATTCCAACGGAATTAGAGAAGTTATATGAAGCTGTTAATCGGTCCAAAGTTAGCAAAAATGAACACAATCGTTTTAATGTAGAGGCAGTTCAAAAACAAGATAAGAACATCTCGGTATTTTCTTCTGAACGTATGGAGCAAGTTGTAGCAAAAGGATCTGGGGACGATCACTTACACGTAAGTGACGTAGCAAGCACTTCTTTGACTGTAGATAAGATTAACACTACTAAAGACGGTTTGGTTACAAATACTCAACCATCATTAATTTCTGCAGTAAATTATCAAAATATAACCGAGCAGACTACCGTTATTGATAACCCAATCGAAGATTCTTATAATGAAGAAATAAGACCTACTATTAGAGAAGAGCAGCCCATTATTGAGGAAAAGAATAACGGGAAAAATGACGACACTCTTTCATTTTCCATCAAGCAACCAAAAGAAAGAAAATTAATTGAAAGCCCCAGAAGAAAATCCCTTAAAAATTTCGTTCAGGAACAACGTGTTAAGAGTCAAATAGCAGAGAAAAATTATAAAGACAAACCAGAAAAGGAGGACAAAGACAATGACCTTTATCTCGACCATGTTACCGTTAATTATAATACTTCATCCATATCTGGCGAGGGAAACGCCTCTACTTACGCGACGACTTTACTTAGTCACGCTAATGAAAATAATAACACTGAATATAATCACAATCGAACTGAAAGTGTGTTAAAAAATGAAAAAAAATCGTTCTTAAAATTGCGTACAAATAATTTTAAGAACAATTTAGGAAATGAGAATATTGCATATAAGGGTGACATTGCGGATCAAATCATTAGTAGTAATAATTTATCATCGAATCCTAGTCTTGATACTAACCGTAGTAGCACCGTAGCCAATTATTTTAATAAATTGAATACTAATTCACGTGATATTGTATATCATACTAACATAAAAAGCAGAAATCATTCCGAAAAACGTTTACAACGGAATGAGCTTAGAAATGATGTTAAAGTTAATAATACTCGAAAGCATGCAGTCACTTTTAATAATCTTAGAGAGGGTAATGTAAAACAGGGTGTTAATTTTAGCGATAATGTTGTTGTCAACAATGATTATAATGTTAATTTTAAACGACGTTTTCAGAAATACCAGTTCAACAGATCGCGATTTTTAACTACTACATTACATCCAATCACAACTGGCGTTGCAACGACTTCAACGACAACAACTGAGAAATATGCAACGAAAGAAAGTCAAGATTCAGCTCATGTTGCCAGTGTTAAGGTAAATTATTTAGTAGATGTTGAACAAACAAGGGAGATCAAAGAGTATAATCGGGAAAGCAGCACTATCATAATACCCGAAAGCACTACACCTGAAACACTCTCTAGTCCAGCTCCAACATTAAGACGCATCAAAATTCTAAGACATCGCCGACCGTTGGCCGGTTTAACTAATAATTCATATCTACCGGAAAATGTTATCTCAGCTAGAATCACTAATACCACCACTACTGCCAACATTGAAACCCAAAATTCAAATATCCTCAGTACTGTTAGACAAGCAGATGAGAAATTAGAAACTAAAGACATAAAATATTTGACCAAGACACATAATAATATAAATGAAACGGAAACATTCTCACTGAATACTGTTACGCCACCAAAACGTTTCCGTAAAATTATACGCAAAATAATTAAACCAATGAATCTAACTAATAGGCCGACCATAGAAACGATAAAAACAACAACAGAGACTGCCTCAACGGTGAAGCTAACTTCAATCGAACCTACTATTCTACTATCTGCCGGAAAAAAGCAAAATAGTTCGCGACACGACTATAATCGTAACATCAAAATTCCGGCGTACCAAACGAAATCGAACTTTGATGGTAAGGAAGACAATAATGAGAACGCATTAAATGTAAATAAGAAAAATGAAACTCTCTTTGCCGGCAAAGCAAACAAATTAAACATCCAATCAGCCAACCAAACCCTAAAGGCCGTGCAATTAGATAAATATAAGAACAAAGCATCTTCAGTGCAAAGCCCAAAGGAAACCTCATTATTTGATGATGATGATGATGACGATAATGATGATGATAATGATGATGATCATGATGACCATGATGATGATGATGATGATGATAGTTACGACGAAACGAGTGATGATGAGCAAGAAGAAAATGAATATGAAAATGTATCAGATAATGTTAAAGATAAAACCGTTAACAATAGAGAAGAAGAAATGCAAAATAAAGAGGATACGGAAGTCGAAGAAGATCTCCAAACTACCAATGACGATGACGACATTATAAACTTGGAATTAGAAAAGGCTACCTATACCCCTCTTACCCCTCATACACATGAGTTGGAGGTAACTGAAAATAATCAAGACACTGAACGCGATACAAAATCAAGGATAGAAAATAAGAGTACAGATTTTACAAAAGAATTTCCGAGTGACATTCCCAAGGCTCAATTACTAAATCAAAATGATCACACGGGAAGCAATTACGAGAATATTCATAAAGATAAAAATTCCGAAAAGATTTCCAAACCACCTTCTCAACTGAATTCAACAGTACGCAAAACTGTTTCAAAAAGTTTAAATGTCCCCAACATAGGACAAAACGGCTCTCAAAACGATGACTCAGGTAAATCTCTAAACACAAACAACAGCCAAACAAATGAAGGGGAAGAAAATAATTCATTTAAATTAATTGCAACGGCAAGCGATGAAGAAACGACTGCCAGTTCTTTGAAAACTTTCGGCACAAAGCGAACGAAAGACTTGGCAAATGCTACGAAGCTCGAAAACGAAGATGAAATATTGAATACAGAATTGAAGAAACAAGTGAAAGATACCAAGGCTGAAGGCGAAACGCCAACAGTCCAAACTTTGCCAGAGACGATTCGAAATAGTGGTGAACCAGAGGAACAAATAAGCGTTAAAACTAAGATTTATAGTGAAGAGAGAACTGCGATTCAATCGAACGATGCAAGCAATATTGAGAATGAGACCGTTAGTGCCAAACCTGCCGTTCGAAACGAAGATAATTTAGATTTATATGAAAGAAATGATAGGAAATTAATTGATGCTCAAATTTTAACTAGTCCGGAAATAGATTTAACTTCAGAAATTTTACAAACCACTAAGAGGAATTTAATACCTGAAACTACAATTGCTCCCCCCAGCGTAAGACCAACATTCCGACGAAAGGTAATTATTAAGAAGCCCTCTTTATCGGTATTGCCTTATTCGAATTCGCCCTCTCCAAGCACCGCTAAGGTACCTACTTCTGATTCAACCAAAAAATACACACGCCCCAATGGTGGCCGTTTTGTTCCCCATAATGCTAATAATCGTAAGAGTGCTCAAAATTATGTTAAAACTGATTCCCGAACTCCTCCGACATTCAGCATAAGTCGACTAAAAGCTCAAGACACTTTAAAAATAATTCCAAACGAAGAATACTCTCGAGGTAGTGGAGATGGTGCCGAAGAAATAATTGCAAAACGAAAAAATCTTGAAGAACATGAAGAGGTAGTCAGTGTGTTAAGACCAGCAATTGTTAAGCAATTTCCACTCTCGAAAAAGATCAACAATAATTCTTCTAAGATTAATAAACAATTAGAAAGTATTGAGGAAGATGACGATTATGATGAGGGTGAAATTGAAGACGAAGATGATGAAGATGAAGAGGATGAAGAAGAAGATAACGAGGAGGAGGAGGAAATTGAAAGCAATAGGGGAACTGAGAACTCCCATAATTATCTCGAAAAGAGTTTTTCGTTAAATCAGTCAACAGCAGATAAATTACCTATTGCCACTAGACCGGGAGGCAACATACCGTTCAACAGCCGAGTTTCCAATACAGCAAATCGCAACGAATCGAAAAATAGTTATAAGAATCATTCGGTTGAAACTCGTGCCAAATCCCGGTCACGTGTTGTCAATCGTCCACAAGGTGTTGCTGTCCCAAATTTAACTATAAAACCAATAGCTCTCGACTTTGAACGCACCACTGTGCCCGTTCCAACAAAGCCGGCTCCGTTTGTTCCTAGCTATACGCCCTCTTACGAACGCAAATATACGGGCCCCTCTACGGAAGCGACAGCTCTAATTGATAACATCAACCCCCTCATCGAAGATCTAAACATAGAAGCTTTGAATGCGAGAAACAAAAAAATCTTCGATATTAACAGCAAAAAACATACTACTTTAAAACCCAAACTTCTTATACCAACAGTAAAATTTTCAAACCAAACAAATTTAGAATCAGCACTAGAATCACAGGTACCTAACACAGTACAGAACACAGCATATGAGGTCCATGAGAGCTACTCTATTGGCCAACAATCAGATGGTGGTTTTGCCACTACTACCACACCAAAAACACTGGAAAACACCATGGGCACCAACACTGAAGACAAACAACACGAATACCACATTAATCATGATGTTAATGCTAATGAGATTTTTTCACAGGACCATGACAATTATCTCGGATTGACGACCACTCAACCTCCAAGTACAACACTATTGCATGTTTTTACATTGTCCGATGATGAGCAATCGACTCGGCCTTCTAATTCTGGTGCTGATCCAATTCCAAGGTTAATTTTTGAAAGGGTGCGTCCAAAACACAAGGTAATAGAAATCAATCGTGTGGTTGAAATCCATTCGAAGGAAGAAAAGCTTAGACGTAAATCTAAAGCTAATCAAATCGTGCCGATTGGGGGCCCTTCCCCTCTCAAAGTTGAATCACTTCCGCATGTTGAACAATTGGGGGAAATAAGTGTAGTCAAGTATGTGCATCTGGTAGATGGCAGCGATATTAAAGTTGAAGGACACAGCACTGTAACTGATTACACCCCCACAGAGTCAATTATACAAAAATCTTCAATGCCTGTACGCAATTCACTGCCAGAAGATCGCGAATCAATCGATGGTATATTAAATCAAAACGATCAATACTCACCGGAGACATCAGTTATTATACGAGTCTCTACGTCACAAGAGAGCCCGCCCAATATTATTCAGAAACGTCAAGGTAAGGCTTTAGTGCCTGAGGTCATAAGAGAAGCGGTAGAAACTTCGACAATTTCGCTCGAAGGTCTATTCGAAAATGCCCGTAAAGCGAAAGTCTCCAATACCATTGATGGAACGCAAAAACCCATTCATATTAACTCTCAAAATAACGATGCGAAAATAGCTGTAAGTTCAATTTCGACCGATTCCCCTGAAGCTTCAGGTGAAAAAAATATGAACATTTCATCAAATGTTCCATTGATCGCATGGCTTAGCGGAAGCAATGGGGAAAGACAAGAAATTGCGGTTTTGAAAAACTCTTCCACTCTACCACTTAAAAATAATGATACAGAACAAAAATCAACGTTATCGTCTCAATTTATACAAGAGGACTCCACAACGATTGGCCCAAATTTGGGCAATTTTAAAGTCAGTACCGTACCAACCACCTTATTTCCTACATATGTAAGACCTATAGTACCCCTACTAAGACCAGAATCCAATGAATCCTCACCCCTCGTTATATCTATAGCTAATCTAGACAAAGTTATACTTAGTAAGGTGAAAAAGACAGACTCACCAGCACTTTTAACAAACAATCTGCACAGTTCCATCGTAAATCCTTCATTACTTAGTAAATCCCCGCAAAACGTACGTTTATCCAATTCATTCGTTACAACAAATAATGATAAAACCTTAGACTCATCATCGATTAGTGATGATTCCAGAGGCGCTTCCTCTAATCGTTTAGTTTCTTATGTCAAACCTTCCATAAATCCTGCAAAGCATCCAAACCTTACAGAGAAGAAATCCAAACCCGATACACCTACTGAGATGTATACAATATTAGAGGGTTCCAGTGTTGGTAGTACAACAACAAGTGCACTTGGCAGCAAAATTAGTGAAATTATTAGCTTTAGTACAGAAACGCATGTAATTCGGAAAAAACGGCCTAGAAAATTCAATTCACAAAGCACTTAAAGTCAAGCATGCAACCTAAACGCGGGCTTTCCTCGAATTTCTATTTAATGCAGTATATATATTTATATATCTATCTATACATAGGATATATATATATATATATATATATATATATATATTATTATTATTTATATAAAAGATTTTATAGATTCCTAACTATTGTGCTCCTTCTCTTATAATTTTCGTTATTGGAAGTGCTTAAAGTAGCAAAAGTGATTACACCATGCACTTACTCCACTTGATCAATTTATCGAAGCTATAAATTCGAATATCGAAACTATAATATCGAATATCGAAATTGAAGAGTTCGCCAAAAAGCACGTCCATCTTTGCTTTGCTTCCAAAAAACAAAACATTTTAAACATGCTTGACTTAATTATAAGTGAACCGCGACCGAAATTCAAAGTATGTCTCGAGAGCAGTTTTTCTACTCGCTAGGAATTGATATTTAATTTAGTTAATAACAAAACAATTTATGTTAAAATTGTAATAATTATTGAAACGAGATCGCTTAATAACCAATATATATATATATATATATATATATGTATATATATTGTAACGATACCAGTACATGATCCGCCGCCATCAAACCATTTTGGTTACTGAAAATTCTTCGAATCTTTACCTTCGTTCTTATATTAAATAATTGGCTGCGTTTGCTTCCTTTCATTTAACTCTTACTTAACCTTTTGCCGGCAGTTCAAAATTTTAATTTTCTCTCCAAGCAACAACAATTGTGCTGTAACATATATGTGTCCACAGCTTCTCTCCATAAGAATTACTAACATTAAATTAATCTTACTTACATAAATGTTGCCATATATATAACTCAAAATTATTGATTAGTTATGTAAGTTTTGTATTTTATTTTATATAATTTTCTTTGTTTCTTTATTTCTTTTTCTTAATATTATATATGTGTATATGTATATTATATATGTCGAAATTATAAAGGGAATAAGCAAAGATCGTCAGATGCGCTCAGTTTGTAAAGTAGAAATATTTCGTTTTTATTCATACATCTGTTATATATATGTAGTTAATAAATGCAATATAAGTATAATTCTAAACAACATAATTTGCTTACATAATATATGTAGAAAGAAACAAACATACGATACGATATATGTATTATGAAGCAAACAACAACAACAACATAACAATATATTTTATGTATATATGCGATAATTTGCAAAAATAAGAAATTATTTGCTTTTCGTTTTTTGTTCACATATGCCCCCCCCCCCCTCTCCCCGCTCTTTTTACATGATCTGCTTGCAATACCCCGTAAAAAATTTCTTGAAATCTCGCTATGTAGACACCTCACAATTTCAACTTTTCTCTCTACTACCCTATATAAAAATATGTATGTTATTTGTTCTTGTAAATCCTTGTATAAATCTTTTCTTTTTTTTTCTAGTTCCGCTCCTTTGCCTGCCTACCTTTCTGTCAATCTTTTATTTTTATATTTTTATTTTTTTAGTAATATAACGCACAGTCAACTAATGACGAGCTAACATTAAGCATTACATTATTTCAGGCTTCTACTTTCTGTCTTACCGGAGATAAGGGATTCGGATTTCCGTCGCTTTTCTACTTTCTCTACACCTGCAAGCATTGCTCAGTTATTTACGTCTCCTCTAATTCCTTAAAAGTTTTTATCCGCAAATATTTAGGCCAGTCGGTGTATACCGACCGAAACACTATACTTACCGTGACCATTGACATTCTCATGCATTTATTATTTGGATCTGTAAAGCTTTGTTCAAGTCAAATAATCATGTTCGGGATCAGATGAATGCATTGTTTAGCCTCTTTGATCTTACCGTTGAACTGCTGAAACACTTGAATGCCTAAAAGAATGTTTATAGCGTTTAGACGAAATCCTTTTTTAGGTGGATATCATTTTGAAAATAAAGAAGACTTTGACACTATTTCTGCTTCGATAGAAAATATTTCTCTTATGGTATTTTTTGCTATTTTTTGCTATTTTTTGCTATTCGAAACATATTTAATTCTTCACTCGTTATTGCAATAGCATTAACTATTCGCTATTCTTCCACATCAATTTTGTCTCTGCTACCCATCAAACCTCATTTTCTACCTTTTGGCCTATAATAATGTTACCGGAATTTCCCTTCAATCAATTGTTCACTTATCTCTTCTTATCTTATAGTTTTACGAGCAGACCTATTTTCCTTTTGTTGTGTGTTTGTGGTCGATGTTAATGCATTTTTTTTTTTTCTGATTTTGTTTCCATCTTCATTATCTGGTTATTCGCTTTTATATTAACTAACGACTTTCCATTTCATTTATTCAGGATTTACGACTATTTTCTGCTCCCCTTCCCGCCTTCTTAGCAGAAGTTTTCTGCTTCTTCTTCTTGCGTATATTAATGATCAATATTAATTTGTTATTTATACTTAACAGGACTCTAGTTGCCCTTCAGCTCAAGTTTTTTAAACGCCATATTACTGCCTATTACTGCGAAGCTACTGACTACTGACTACGCTCAATATATTTTCTTTTTATATTCTTCGAAAGTAACTGCGTTTAAAAAAGATTTTTTAATTTTTCCCATTTTCCTTTAATGATTTGATTTCATTCCTCATTTTTTGATCTTGATGTATGTAACAATTTATGTCTTTCTTCAAATAATGTGCTATGTGCTCTAATGGTAATACGATTCGGTTATCAATCCTGCAAACGAAAAGTAACACTTTTGCTACATCGTTGATATGACCTATTAGTGTCTATGCATTTCGCTTCCTTGGAACGTTGAGGTATTATCCAACATCATCAAAACGTCTTTGGTCAGATTCGATTTGGTTACTTGAATGCATATATCCACATACTACTGCTAGCGTCGATAAGAAGATAGTCTTCTAGCCGATGATAACGAGACGTTGCGATTACTTACTGTCATTGCGAACTAGGACTGGCTTTTTCATGTTAATCTTATGATATAAAGCGAGTACATAGAGAATATAAAGTCGCAATAAAATATTTAACTTTATTAAAATGATTAGACTAAACATCTAGTATATCGTTTTTAAAAAGGTGGATCCGATAATCTTAGTTGCTAGTCCTCATCCAATTTTAGTTCTAGATGTTTTATTTTTTTTTTTTTTGTGACCTGAATAAATTATAATTATAATAATGACAATAATATATTCTTCCAATAAAATCAATAAACTTAACTTGAAATGACATATTGCGTAAATATTCCCACGATCTTAGAAAATCGTAGAAACGCCTTAGTATTCTGCAGAAACATTTCCACGTGACCGGACAATTTTTCAACAAATTGTCTCAACAATTCAATCATGGTTAAGTAGCTTAAGTAAGAAGGCAAATTTAAAACGTATACCGAAAAGAAAAAGGAACGCGTTAACGATCTAAGACGCTTCGTTCTCTTGTAAACAAGGCAGCAGTGTTTACAAGTTGTGTAAGGCAGCAGTGTTTACAAGTTGTGTAAGGCAGCAGTGNGTGTAAGGCAGCAGTGTTTACAAGTTGTGTAAGGCAGCAGTGCTTTACAAGTTGTGTAAGGCAGCAGTGCTTACAAGTTGTGTAAGGCAGCAGTGCTTAAAAGTTGTGTACAAAAATGTAACAAAAAATGTGATGTGAAATGTATTTGAAAAATGCACTTCTGGATGAGATACGAACTTCTGCTAAGTGAGTGTTTTATGAAAATTTACTCCCATTGCCTAAGTGTAGCCATTTTCTCTTAACAAAGCAGCTTCCTTCACCGTCAACTTGAATCATCTCATGTGTGTCTGTTGGTTTAAAATTCTGTATGTTCTCCTATTTCCTTTTTGTTAGTTTCGCGATTTTAAATCAAGTTTACCTAACACGTTTATAAAATATACTCGCCGCGTACTTGTCAGTTTTCCCAACATCTCAGGTATACATAATTCAGATAATTCAGATAATGCAAGGTTTGCAAGATATAAGTTTCGCTTATTTACAAACCGTCGTTCCATGTACATCAAAGTGTAACATATATGTACTGCACAAGGTACGTGACTTTAAATCCTTATAGACATGATAAGTAGTAGACAACTGACAGAATGACAAATATCGCGGTATTGTCGCAAATTTTGTTACTTATTAACTCTCAGTATGTAATCAATGTACCGACCGAACTCTTTTAAGTTCGTTACAAATTCAACTAATTCGAGCGTTACAATTTCAAATTTCATATTAAGAGTTTTGGAAGGTGAAGAGTAGGCAATAACAAGTAGAAACTGTCTGTACTGGTATACTGTCCACTATTACATACCCTACACTTCTTAACTGCTTAACCCAGTTATGGGTATAACGATTTTATAAAATACGACGTTATATGGGACAAGGTCAAAAAAATGATCCGCTCCCATTCCTAACTATTTTCAACAGTGTCCGTCTTTCGCCCAAAACATGCCAGAGTAGTAAATTTCATCTAAATATCTTACAAATTGCGGCCTGTAGGTTGAACGTAAGAGAACAAGGCGGACAGAGAAGCAGAGGGACAGATGAACAGACAAGCTTAGATCCGTTCAGAAAGTGTTGCTGAAGATCTATCTCAAGATATTGTACCACAATTTGGTGTAGGGTATAAAAGTTAGAGAAAGACCTGAGAGAAATAATAACTCATATCATGACCATCGACAACGACGATTCAAGGATGGCTAACCTAAATTAGAATTAAGAACGAAGAAAACTGTCTTTATTCCCCTTTGAGAAGTTTTTTTGGATATACGATTCGAAATGAATAGGTGGACATGGCTCTTCGAAATGCTGATCGGATGATTTATAGAATTTTTGAAATTTTGGTGTAATGCATATAACATATCTATCAAATTAAAATTTCTTATTCTGTTATGTTGGTTTTTGCGACTTTGAGGCGAAAATTCATTCCGATTAAAACTACAATTTTAAGAGCAATAAAAACAAAAAAAGACAAAATATATTTCAGTTTGTTATTGTTATTTACGGAGAAGGGAATCATTATAAAATTGTTCTTCGAAAAGTGGTTTAGACCCGATAACATCAAATTTCGCGTCTTCATCCAATTAGGTTTTGATAATGTTGAAGAAGCATTACCGCGAAATGTGGATTTTGTAATCAATTTTACAGACAGTAGATAACGAGAAAGTTGTATTAACCGCAGGTTAAATGCAAAGCCTGAATAACTCATTGATTTGTGTGCTATTTATTCCTGCAACGTCAGCAATGCAGTCCGGTGATTACTTTCGTCGTTACCACAAACCGCACAACATCTTTTTTGCTGGTCTGTTCGATTTTAAATCGTTGCTAACTAGCAATACTTCGATCCCTTTACAAATAGCATATGCTTTTGCTCAATGTGCATGTTCGATATATACGTACGTACGAGTCGAGCGTGCAGATAAGAGAAATATAAACAAGTTTTTAACTAATGCACTTACATGTGTACACTTTTATTGGTCAATATGCCGACATGCTACATACTGTGTTCAAGGCAAATCTTCTTCACCACGCATGTGCATCATGTGCATCATCGGAGGAATTATTACCTAATAGCGAAACAAACACGAAATATTTATATGGCAATCATTTCTTAAATATTGTACACTCGTATGTGTAAGTAAAGCAACAACGCTATGCTAATAACAAATCTTTGTAATACCAGTTATACCGCATATTTTACATTTTTTCTGCTTTACCTTAATGTCATACATACCTTAATGTTATACAATATAGAGGAGTATGTCGCTTAATTAAAATAATTAATATGTTGTTGTACAACATCACATATACAGCACAAAATATTTAAGTAATTGATCATAATGACGCCATTAAAACGACATCTGTGTGGAAAATTGCTTACATGACGACAGTCACACCAGACAGACATAAATATAAATTTGCTATTCAATACGGTTTATAGACGGGGAGCAACTTACTGACGTTACAATTCCCACTTCTCTAAAGAACAAAGCTCCGATTAAGTTTTGATTTGGAAACAGTCCTTACACTATCTAAAAATGGTTGTGATGGAATAAACTAATTATGTGGTGCAGGCGGTCATGATTAGAAGCAAAAGAGTAATTGTTTCCAAATTGAAACTTCGAACATGTTTTTCTCGATACCATGTTGCCATGTGAGCATGCGGTACCGCTGGCGCCTTCCAATCTCGTCCGATTATCTTAGAACCTTAACTACATCTTCAGAATGGAAGTCCCTGGCAAGCACTGTGAGATTATATATAAAAGTGCTGTAAAACTTTTACTTTCATATACAGAGATACACCGAGAAGGACCTTTTATTCAGAATTACTTTCTGAATCGATCTAAGCTGGTCTATCCGTCTGTCTCTCCCTCTTGTTTTCACCCGTTCAACTTGCAGGTCTCAATTTTCGGGATAGATTAATGAAATTAAGTACACCGACATGTTTTGACCCAACGACAAATGCTATTGAAAACGATCCGAATCGACCTTCTTCCTCGACTACTGATCGGTACAGGGAGTTTAATGGGGAGCCATGCAGTGTTGCAGTGTTTTTACATGTTGTAGCGAACTCTTTGGTTCAAGGATGACCGCTATTGAGTACAGCGACGTGTTGTGACCCAAGGACAAATGCTATTGAAAACGATCCGAATCGGCCCGTTGTATGAATGACTGTATTAAGTGAAATGGTGCAGGGAGTTTAACCGTGAGCCATGTTCCCTTGTAGTGTTTCTACATGTTGTAGCGGACTGTTCGGCTCAAGGACGAATGGTATTGGAAATGGTTCGGATGCATTGCAATACAAAACCGTATTTTGAAAAGTCGCTACATAAACAACGGCACGGTGGTGTAGGGTATATAATGATGAGCCTCTTTTTAGAAAGAAGTTTCAAGATCTTTGGCGGCCGCTGAATGACTTCACCCTTTAGATATAGAAATCCAAATTTTGAGAAATTTTGACACCATGACTCCCATCCTATCGCAATAGTCTTAAATTTGCTGAAATAAGCGGAATGGCAGTTGGCACCGCATACGCAATACATAAAATTGTTCCACAATACCACCTAAGAATAAGCATTCAATGGACAGGAATATCGTACCCCAGTTTCTAGTGAAATGCGTTGGAATATTTCGTTGTAGGATTTCTAGAAATTGACCTCTTGTTGGGTTTCGAATGCTTTTTAATTGCCGACGTCCCCTTTCACATCCATTCTATTGTCGTCGTTATATTTACATCACTTCAACTTCATATGTTCCGATATCGAACAGAGCGCGGTAGACTCGAGCCGCACCTTAGTTTCCTCTTTCCAACTTTTTGTGGATGCGAAAGAGTGAAACAAGGAACCAAAGCTTGCAAAACGCTCAGTATTTAATTTTCTTTTAATTTAGGTGCAATCGATTTTCAGCCGAGAAGGACAAAATCGAATAAAATGAAACAAGAAATCTTCGGCGCTTGGATCCACGCTCACTATGCAAAATTCACATTAAGACGGTTGTCGCTTTCGACTGTCTCTTGCTTGCCAATGCTTGTAAATACTTTTCACCAAATTCACGTGGACTCTGTCAGCTTGTTGTGTAAGAACTATTAGAGTTAATGAGTTGAGTAGCCGCCAAATTTCATTTGCTTTTAAGTAAAATTAAAAGTAAAGTAAAGTTGTTCAACTAATTTGCCCCGATATGCTTTAATACTTGATGAGTGGGACGATATATTATGTTATATACGATAAATAAAACAACCATAACACAACAAAAATCTTTTCATTTTATTCAATATTCTTCAAATACGAAGAAAATTCATATACGAATACCTAAATATTTAAATAACACATTTGTTAGCATGTAAATGTTTGATATTTAGTGTTTGCACCTTTTGACTTTTGCTTGTAATTGTATGCTAATATTCTCTTATGGACTATAGAAATATAATAGAAATGCCTTCTCTTGTAAATCGAACACATTAAATAAAAGTATATCAATACATCCACGACACGTGATTCCAGTTACCATCACTTTATGAATAGTCAGACGTACATTGAAATAATAAAAAGTTTTTCCTACGCGCTGTTTTGTATTTTATAACACCTTTACTGTAGATGCGCACTCCAACTACTGCTGCATTAAGCGGTTCAATAGCTTCACGACGACCCGTTTTGAGTGTGCGCAGACGTTTAATCAATTCATCATCAACTACGATTATACCAACACACATACACACGACCACTGGCATTGAGACAAGCGATGACGTTCCAGCTATTACTGCTCCATCATCTTCAGTTAGAGATGAGTTAACAACAACAACAACATTATCAATGACAACACCAAAATACAATCGCTTACGGTTTAATAAGCCGCAAGGTAAGGCGAAATTTTGGTATGATTAGGCAAATGTTAGCAAGAAATTAATGTCAGTTTATTTCACTTCAACTTTTATGTTCACCGTCAGATTTGAGCTTAGCCTCTTCATATCTCGCAGCAGCATCCGTTGACAACATCAACCAAAATGTTAAAAAACTCTCTTCGTCGACTACTTTTTCATCACCTCTTGCCTTAAGGCGTAAATATCAAACAAGACGTTTAACAACAATTAGTACAACGATCTCAAATAATGACGACTCAGGTAAGTGCTAAGATTGAGAAAATAGCAAACAAATCGCGACCATTCGTGAGCACATCTACGGTTACGTGCAATCAAACCTAATTAAAACAAATTTCGTTACTAAAACCAATTCCTTTTGATACTTAACTATACTTTTATTAAGTATCAGGTAAACTTTCGACCTATTTCTGTAAAGCATTTCAGGTGCCATCGTATAGTCTCTACGCTCGCCGCAAAAAAAGTACGCCATGGTTGTCCAACAAACGCGTCCCATGTCTCATGGCTCATGTTAGCCATGGGCTCATGGGCTTTTCAAATAGAAAACAATAGTTTGGTGCATACGTAGGCTTTCTGGAAACTTTCCAAGCACTCTCCAACAGCACTTGTCCATAAACAATGAAGAATATGTTCGCGAAATGGTTGATGAAAAGTACTCACCAAGACCTCAGTTATGTTGGACAGTTAGCTGCTGTTAGACATGTGAGGTTGTGTGGTTGTGTGAGTGAATTAATGTAAGCTTTTTCGTGAACGCTTTATTTACTACAACGAAGTTTTGGTTAACGGAACTGAAACGGGTGGCGATGAACCCTCGGGATACCCAAATGCAGCAAATGTTTCGGCGCAGCCCTCGAGTTAAGACTAGAGACATAGTAGAGGGCGCGTTTGTCACATATTGAGTCAACATTTGGACATTTGATGTCACGATTGCTTGGATTGGACCAAAGTATTGTACGAATGCAAATTTCCAACAGCTGTTGTCCCTAATACACTCTGGAGACAAACGCGCAACACATAGACTACGTAGGGCGCCACAGAAGACAGACTGCAAGAGGGGAAACTTTTGTTGTCCTTGAGAAAATTTACGAATTAAGGCCAGAACTACTTGACTACCCTCCTTACTAAGTAAATCTAGCCCTAAGTAGCTTTTTTTTCCTCGGGATAAAAGTAGTGCTCGGAGCACAAAGATTTTCGTCATAACTACTTCGCAGAGAAGGGCTCCAAGTACTATTTCGACGCGGCAAAGGAGTGGTAGCATCACTGGGCGAAGTGGAGAACATGCAGAAAAATAAAAATAAATTTTATTAAAAATGTTTTATTTGTTTCTTAGTTCGGAACGTTTTCAACGACCCTCGTAAGTGAACAAAAATTTGTTATGTTTCGTTGTCTGCCTTTAAATTATTAATGGTATCTGCATTCATCCTAGCGTATAATACCCGACTGAAACGGATAGCAAGCGGGACAGGAGGACTTATTAGCCTCGATTGGAAATATTAGACAAAATAGACGACAATTTTTGTCGAGTGTCATTGGAGTGCTCACCTTCTCCGAAATGGAGGCAGTACCTTAACGTACCTTATCGTGTCACATGCACTTATAATTTTTGACAAACATTAGACTAAAATTTAGAACAAATCTTTACCGTAAACACATAAGGCTTCCTAGAAAAAGTCCTCGGCATCCACCTACAAGCACCTTCACCTTCACAGAAGGCTTCGAATACGGCTAGAAACAGATATTGAACTAAAACTCTATATAAATCTTGTATAAACCTTTGCAAAGGTCAGTGTAAAAAATCGTTCCTTCATCTCGTACTGATGCAAAGAATACATATCTACTTTAAACAAGTGAAAACGCTGTGCATGCCATTAGGTATCCAACACTACTTGAACCATCTTGAATAGTGTTGATCTTTGCGCTAAGCGCAGCCGGTGTAGCAAATTTCATCAATATGTCTGTAGGTTGAACGCAAGATAACGAAACGGACAGACGGACAAGCGAGATTAGATTGATTCAAAATGTGACAATGAATCGATTGGCGTAATAAGAGGTGGGCCAATCCCGAGTCCTTACGGCTGTTGCATACATCCACACAAACTTGATATGCCCTTGCACCACAAATGGTGTAGGGTATCAAAATGTTATAACAGTATGTAGAGTGCTACTCACAGGCTCACTATGTTAGTGCGTCCTATAACGGTTTACATTGAACGTATCGCGTACTTTTGAAAAAAACTTATCTAATTTTATTATTAAAAGGTGAACGAGTACTTGTTTAATTTTTTTCCTCTCATTCAAATGTCAAGTGGCTGCTAAGCTCTCTGCAACACATACATAATTAATTTAATGTGGATGTAGCATGTTCATAGGAATGTGTGCAGTGCACGATTACTTAGTTAGTCACTTCTTTACATCATTTTCAGCTACAGAGCCACCACGGACGGCAAATCCATTATTCAAACGACGTCCAAACACATTTTCGTTGCTGAGAGCAACGACTACAAAAACGACAACGACAACTGATGCAGTAACAGACACGTTCACAACCACCGTCACCAATGATGCCTTCGAAGTTGGAGAGTCATCAGATCAAGTGGCCAAATCAAGCATCTACAGCAGTCACTTTAATAAAGTTCATGACAGACCCACGTCTATAGACGACGACGAAGAGGTGGTGGATGAAAAACATTTACTTAATGCCGCAAACGTGATGCTTGCAACGAGAGCGCCACAGCCAGCACAACAAAACAAATTCAATTTTGACGAATTAGCAAATACTCGTCGCATGGACGAAACTGTAAATATACCCACAACCACGACAAAAACAACAACAACAACAACATTAAAACCTACTTGGAAGAAACGTAAGGAAAAAGGTTGATGTTAGTTTAGTTGAGTTGAGTGGTATCATATTGAAATGCCCCCGTTCGGCTTTTTAGGTAAAATGATTATTAAAAGAAGGCCACACAAAGTGACGCCCAATAACCCTCAGCCAGTAATCACAAATCGGGTAAACAGAAGACGGCCTTACAAATACTTGGAATCGTTTGACAAAACTGAGAGTAATCAAGCAGTGCCCGCTGTTAAGGTGGGCTTAAAGCAAACTCCCAAAATTTATCGTTCAGAGTACGATTATTATGATGATGAAGATGTACGTGTCGTGGATAATAGCGAACAACAGGTAACATCTTTGAATAATCAATTACTCGATTTGCTCGAGTCTATTACATGCGTTTTGGTTGTATTTCCAGCTTAAAGTTATATTACATGGTGGCGGAGTAATCGAATGCCTAGACCAAGGCAATTTTCCACATCCACTGTCCTGCCGGAAATTCATTTCCTGTGCTAAATTTGAAACTGGTGGTGTTGTCGGTTGGGAGTACACCTGCCCGAAAGGCTTAAGCTATGATCCGGTCGGTGGCATGTGTAACTGGGCTGCCGGTCTTGGCTGCAAGGAATGAATACAAGATGTGTTTATTATTTATTTATATATATTTATGTGCACATATTCGAAACGTGTATGTATACTACCAGAGCATTCATTGCAACCATAGATTTATTTATGAGTGTTTGCTTGTTAGGCTGTTGGTTTTTACTATGTTCCAATGCAAACGAAATTTTAAAACAAAAGAAAACGTATTTCGGTTGACTAAGTAAAACTAAACCCTTAACCTTAACCTTATATTATATAAACCAAAATTCTCAAGTCGATTGGAATTAAATAAAATGAATATTTAAATTTTATACTAACGTATTAAACGCGATATCTATATCTATGTGTATATATGCCCACAGGTTTACAATCTAGTATTTAAGTTTTATTTATAAGGAAGTTTTTTTTTTGTAATTATAAAAATATCCAATTAACTACTTTTAGTAATTGTTTAATAATTGTTCCCCACCTATCTATTTCTCATTGAATTGCACGTACTTTCAATGTGAAGTGAAAGCAGCTTTACAGCAGATCGAATTTTTACCTCTGAGACGTTCTTTCAATGCATCGCCACAATATCTGCATCTGCATCTGCATCTCTCCCTATTTCTCTCTTCGCCTCTTCCCTCTTCGCTCTTCCCTCTTCCCTCTTTCCTCTTCTTCTACACCGACATATCATGTTATATATAATCATATCATAATTGTTATCATTAAAATTATAATAATTACGGTTTGAATGCAGTTGTGTTCAATTAGAGTTGAATTAGAGCTGGAATGCTATCTTATCCTGGCTTTTGCCTGAGCTAAGCAATTAATGCAAATATTAAATACGAAATTGTTTCATCCAAGTGAGCTTAATTTTATTCTTTCTTTTTTAATAAATGCATTCTACGTTCTATTATTACAGATTTTTTTTTTTTTAATTTTAATATTTTAAAAAATTGTGGATTACTGCACATTTTACCTTTCACAGGCCCCGCCATGTCTGCAAACAATATTCTATGTAATTCACACATACACTATTAATACATTCTCCTAAATTGTTCGTCAATAGTTTTTCTAGGCTTGTGCATGCTGGGATAGTCCATTTGTTTCTCGAGAGGACTATTGGGATCGTGACTACTCTTCATGTTCACTTCTAATATATAGTCACCCTTGAGGTCAAAATCGGCGGACAGGCCCATGAACACCCGCTTTCCATAGCCATTGTTATTTTTGTACTCTTTCCAAGAGGTGGCCGCGACTGCGGGAAAAACATGTTCCATTAGGGGTAGAACCGTGTCAGCGAAGTAGCATGTTGCAAGCATGCTGGCTTCAATTACATTCTTAGAGCCTGACAGCACCTGATTGGGTCCATTTGGATAAAAATCAACGTCACCGCACCGCATAACTGTACCCATGCTATAGGACGAACTATGTATAACATCAACAAAATCG
This sequence comes from Glossina austeni, assembly GCA_000688735.1. Classification (NCBI taxonomy): domain Eukaryota; kingdom Metazoa; phylum Arthropoda; class Insecta; order Diptera; family Glossinidae; genus Glossina; species Glossina austeni. Next base: position 380,258 of record KK502418.1, on the reverse strand, counting down.
GCATCTCCACGAGCCAGTCCGTTCAAGAGATTCTTGTTGCTCACAAATAGTTGAGAGGGATCTAAGCCAGTAATGCGACGAAGTCGATGTCCAGTGACTCGCGAGTATTGACGACCAGCCACACCGGCTACATGTGCCGCCACTCCCTGACCAATAACGTGTATAAGTTCTTGCGGCACCTCGACCTTATCAGTAAGCTCGGCCAAGAGATTGCCAAGATTTACGCCCATTTCTTCTATATCCAAAGTGATCCATTCTTTGAAATTCCGCATAGCCGACCCTAAGTCGATCACAATCATATTTGCATTACTTTTCTTAGTTGCAGTCAATTCGCCGGAGATGTCACTTGACATCTCCTCGCTGCTCATCGCTTTATATGTTTGGTTTAAATTAAGGCTCAGCGGAAGTTTGTAGTATCGTTGCATGTAAGCTTGTATCAGCTCAGCATTGGCTTTTTTCACCGCATTCAAATCCTTCGGTAGACCGGTTATGAAGATCGTCACTACCTGTTTTCCGAAATCAGAATCTTTCATAGCTGTCTGCACTATTTTGCTTAATTTAAAACTGATTTTTTCATTATTAGTGGTAGTCAAAAGAGCATCAATGTCGCTGGTATTCGGAGTGTAAGTATCTACAGGTCGATGATTTATTTTCGACAAATGATCTGCAACGAAACAATTTTAGAACTATTTGTGCAAGAGAACCCATGTGTGTGCCCCATAAGTTTTATTCAACTTACATAACTTGTTCAACATTTCCGCTGCTTCTTTCAAGGGCATTTCTTCCAATTTTTTGAAGGAAATTTTATCCAAAGACGGCAATGGCTCCAGTTCTAAGAGAGATATCCATTCTGCAGATTTCAAGTTATTGTCCAACAAATATTTGTCAGAGCTCAACTGCAAAGATCTAGGAACGCTGACGGCACAAGCAAAAGTCAACGCACCTATCAATAACCAAACTGTTCGCAACGAGTTCATGTTGAAAATTGAAAATTGAAACTTGAAACAGAATTTCAGTTAATTTGAAATCGAACACCTGAACGATAAAAGTGTACAGTAGCCAAGCTATGGAGACCGCAACTTTTTATAGCTAATTCGACCAACGAACAGACAGTTAACAACAATTACAATGAGAACAATTTCGCTGATGCACTTTTTTTTTGATTTTGTAAATAAAAAGTAATTACGTCCGCTCAATTCCGGTCATTGGCCCATTAACATACATCACAGCCTTCATTATCTTCCATTTCAGTCATAGATTTGCTTATTCTCTCGCCACATGCTTACCGACGTTCACTTACACCAGTGGTTTCCAACCTTTTTGTACCGGCGCCCCCCTTTTTGAAAAAAAAATTAATGCGCCCCCCTTTAAAAACCAAAACAAAAAAAACCGAAACAATCAGATGCTTCTGTTTAGTGAAGTTTGTGAAGCGAGTAAGCACCGAGAATAACCGGGATGTTGCAAGTGCTTATCTTTTGATTCCACGCCCCACCCCCGCCCGGTACTCGGCTCCAAACGCGAAAGCGAGATGTTTCGATTCGAAGAAGAGTACGAATTGAATGTTTTAGCATTTGTACACCAAAAATCCGCGGCGGGGATTGTGGATAACGTGTACTGCTCATTCATTTTTTTGACACCTATTTGACTTTTGGTTTTTTTGGTTTGTATTTGAAAATGATATTTTGGAAACAGCTACATGCCCCCCCCCCCCCCCCCCCCCCCCCCCCCCCCCCCCCCCCCCCCCCCCCTTGCAACAGTATCACGCCCAGGTTGGGAAACACTGACTTACACTATCGAAAGGGATTTGTTTGAAGCATGCATGTGTTTGTGAATAAATTTTCGTTACCGTGATTTGCTTAAACGTATATAACCGAAATTCTCTGCATTCTATTTCTCAAATTTCTCAAATACAAAAAAAGCACAATTTTATACGTTCCGATGTAAGGCGATATTTTTCCACGACTTAATATATATATGTAAGATCAGTTTATTCAATAAATCGGGATACAGAAATGTCTTGGACTCAGGATGTGGTTTGTTTTGAAAATGCAAATCATTTCAGTGTGTTTTCAAGACCTCTTGCCTGACCTCTTGGAAGCCTGCTTGCAAAGTATCCTATTGGAGCTTAGTTGAGTTACACTTCTTGTCGCTATTCCTGCACAGACCACGGTAAACGTATGAAAATATTAATGTTTTTATGTTTTTGTTTTTTATTTTGCCTCTTTTACAAATTCGAAATGCAAGCCAAACCGATGCTTCCAAATACGAAAACATTTTCAATTCGTTTATCTTCTAATACGAACTACTCTTCGCCGTTATTCTTATTCTAGTCGTTTGCATACAACTCATGATCATCATGATGAAATCGTTTGGTTACTTTCATCTCATGTTTCACGTTATCCAAAACATCCAAATGTGAGCGGATAGGATAGAGGAGCTGTTCGACAGCACACACACACTTTGCAGACCTGTATTCCTAAATGGTGTCCTGCGAGAGCGGATGTAAAAATTAAAAATATCTTCTTCGCAAAAGCTTGCTGAACATATGTTTAAAGTGAACGCACATATATTTTCGGGATCTTATGCTCCATTCGATTTATGCTCCATTCGATTTAAGAAAGAATTTCGTAAAGCTTTTGTAAAAATCTCATATATACAAACAATCAGGGAGTCATAACTCATCCAAGTAAATATTGTAATTATTGCAGGGCAGGGTTCTACATCAATATACGGCCTGGGGGGTTTTGCAAATTTTTCAGCTTTGTTTGGTTTTTTTTTTTTAGTACGTTTATGCCCTCCATTTTTTTTCAAAGCGCAGCATTATTTATTTAAACTTAAAAATGTCGTTTCTGATTATTGCAAATATTGCGATAGTCATCAATTTCTCTGTCCGTTGGGAATTGCAATATTTTGCAATACTGTGTGCAATGCAGTGAACTTTTGTTTATAGCCACCACCGAAGGATGACGGGGTAGATATGTTTTGTCAAAATGTTTGCAACGTCCAGAAGTAAGCTTCGAAGGCCTAAATTCTGAAGTGATTTAAGCATGTTCGTTTGTCCGTCTGGCCGTCTATCCGTCTGTGTAATGTGTGTTGTAAGCATTGTCTTGGCCGCAACAATAAAACTATCAACTACAAATTTTGGCAGGAACATTGGAAGCTTTTGCACGTAGGCTTTTACTGAAAATGGGTTAAATCGGTCGAAGGACACGCCTACTCTACCACATAAGGCGAGCACACCTTTGTTTTTCAAAAGGTTGTTTTTTGCTCATTACCCATAAACCATAGCAGACAAATCTACAGAAATTTCAAGGTACATCCTATGGGCGATGCAGTAGTACTTCTACAGAAATGGAAAAAATCGCCCGCGTCTAGTCAGTTTTATAATGTGTTATAGTTTCCATCTTTTTTTAAACGGTTGTAATGCACAGGAGCAAGCTTCAAAAATCAGTTTCAAATTCGGAATACACCTAAGCATGTCTGTCCTTTAGTCTGTCCGTCTGCGCAACTTTGTAGTATCTATCCAATACTATTATAGAGTATGAACTTTAAGTTGTTTTCCTTGTTGTTAGCATCACGGTAATGCGTATAAAAAATTCGGTCCGGCTCCGAATATAATTTTCTTACTTGCACATATTAATAGGCTTACGAAGAGCAAAATCTATAGATAGATATGATAAAAACGTATTCTCTCAAAATTCTTTCAAAAATCAATAGCCTGGAACAATGTGCCAAAACAAGCCCCGGTAACCGAATATATCCCATCCCCCAATACAAGATACCAATTATTACTGATGTAAATCATTCGCCAAAAAGTATGCTACAAAAGAATCAGATCTGCAACTTTTTCATTGCCTTAGTTGGATTTGATCTCATGCCAATTCAAAATGAAAATCTAGAATAAATTTTTCTGCATCAGTGTTTGTTTTGTACACTCCCGACTACATACTCACTGGGAGAAGCTTCTTTATGCGTGAAACATTATAAACTTAGTTCTTAGTAGACTATTTTGAACTATTGGACAAAAATCTATTCATTATATATGATGCGCACTTGTGAAGTACTTACCGATACTAACGATGGGACAAATCCTGTTTTCATTATAGCATGCAACGAATGAGTATCTACAAAAAGTATGTTCCCCAAAACAAAAATGCTTAAAAGAAAATTTTATTCAATCATGCTTAGCCCGATTAGATCCATGAGATTTTCGCTCATGAATGTACATCAAGATCACTACTGGCTGCATACTGAAGCAGCACTACTGGCTGGCTACTGATGACGACAAAGCAAAACGTTACAATCTTTTAAGTAATAATTGTTCAGTCATGTTATTTTTATATTGGATTGTTCGCCTTGCTCCTTGATCTTCAACTTTTTTCTTTTTCTTAATACCATTAATCCGTCAGGAGAGACAACTTATACGTGTAAGGAAGACGATGTTCAGGAAGAACAAAGAAAAAAGAAGGAGATCGGCAAATCTCTACCAGCCACTACATTTCCTACAACTACGATCATATATGTCCTGCGACTTGAACAACAAACGAACATGACGTGTCGGCATCGCTATATTAGTCTTCGAACATATTGAGTGATGGCTGCGGTTAGCGTCATGTTACGATTATGAAACAGAATATCTTTTTTTGGAGAACTATCACATATTCTTGATCCAACACGAACATATTCAAATATATTTTGACCAAACTCTACTCCCAAATTTTATATTAAAACTATATATAAATTCATCCCGTTTTTTGTATCGCTCTAGCAAAGGTCATCTTGTTTTTAACCGATTAAACTAATAATTTATGAATTAAGACATGGCTCTGTAAAATTGAGATAGAAGTAAAGATTCAAAAGTACGTTTACAATATTTTTATATATTTATTTCAACTCTACCTAACCATGAAATTGTATGTTAAATCACGCGTTTACTAATGTTGCAATAACCGATGCCAACGCAAGTCAATAAAACTTTTTGGGCTCCAGGCGGAAGGCTGTCATCCTCTGGCTCGGGATTTTCCAATTTAAAAGTAATCGAAAAAAAATCCCTTAAATGACGCAGAAAATGAATAGTATACGAGGACAAAGGACCTAAATATAAAATTGAAAATAATCGTATAACTTATTGAACTCCTCATATGTAAGAAATGTAAACGTACCTGTCATAAATTTCGAAACATGTTTCTGACCCAAACTCATAAAAAGAGTCACCAACCATTGATATGTAGAATCACAGCATCCGCCCCGGTAAATTTCATCAAGCAAACGCATAGCTGCTTTTTCGCCAATATCTTCTGGGGTGGATGGCTCTCTTTCCCCTTCTCCTTTTATATGAGAATTAGCTTGAGCCATAAAACAAACACCTTCTGTGGTTTCGGCATGTAAACATATCCCAAAACCGGGTGCATTGCCGGACATTTTACCACGATTTGCATCAGCATATATATAAACATCGGGCAAAAATTTTAACATAACTCCCTTAGCAGTTTCAATTGCACGATTGCCAAGGGCTGGTGACACTTTGCAAACGTAAGCAGTACCTCGTATTCGCTTCACCATACCTTGTTGTGTAAATTGAATAGGACGTAAAGTTTTGCGCAAAGGACACTTAAACACGACAATACCACCGCCTAAAGGCGGCAATCCCCTTTTTATAATTTTTAATTCCAATCCTTCATCAACGGTTAAAAAACGTTTTAAAACTGTTAAAGCACCAATTTTAATATGATCTACGGATGGGGAATCGCTGCTCTCGGTTACACCGCTTAATTTGACGTTTAAGGGAATCTTACAAAATGGACCCAGGGCTATCAAGGCATCTAAATAATATCCAATACCGCGTTGCGTGCAGCATTCATGATCTAGTTGACCGCCATGCAGTAGGCCTGGCATAAACGTGATAGAAGTGCCAGCAGAATTTATATCAATTTTTGTGCCATTTGTCAATTTGTCCAATAAACGTATCAAGTTAATCTCATATTCTCGAAGTCCAAACGCTTCGTCACTTTCCGAACGAATATCAACAATTGTTACAGGCTTTCCACTTAAAACACTAAGCAATAACCGCTGCTTCAGAAAATTACTGCCACAATATTTTAAAAAATTGTTTTCAACTATCGTAGTGGACATGTTTACTTTTAAAACAAGCTTTTCGCATAGCACGTTGTTTATACAAAGATTGGAACATAAAAAATAAACAAGATAATTCTTCTTCTTCTTAAGTGACATCCCAGCAAGCAAACAGCAAACAAGCCGATGCGGCGTTGTGTTTTTAATTATTGTCACATGTTTGGTCATACTTATGATCTATGCAGTGGAGGAACTGTATATGTAAGTTCTGAGGTTTTTATAAATAATTTTGATTTATTTGTTTCCAACTTTTCTAATACTTTCTGTTATTTTGGCGAACTTTTATTTTTTTTATTTATGTTTTCTTCTATTTTCGTACTCTATTTGCTACTTAGAAAAAAACTACAAATGAAAAAAAATCACATGTACGACAATATCTATTTATAAATAATCCTTGGAATAAAATTTGGTACTTGCAAGGATTGCGGAATGCCAGAATCGGTCGAGGGTCTCATTCTTATTAAATGAAGAAAATTTGATATCTCTAAACGACAACCTTTCAAATTTTTAGCATATACAACAATCTTTATGAAATTTTTCGCGTTGGCAATAATGCTCCTCCCAAACAGATGAGTTTCTTTTCAAACTAGCCAAATTTTCGTTTTAATTCAACTTTAGTCTATTTTAAACATTACTAATAATTTGTACACTGTTTTCCTGTTTATTCCTCCTTTGTCTATTTGACATTCTAAATCATTCTAAATCAGTCAAAATTTGTAACCAATTTTCTTTAATTAACTCCAGACGTTTATAACCAAATTTTAAATACACACACGGTTTGGCAAACCTTGCAAAAGCATTTTGATCCATAAGACTGATAAAATTCCCAGGGCCAGGTTTTTCGTTGCCCTTTGCAAATGCTATCATTACTATGTCATCTTTGGGAACTTTAGCTGTCAAACTAGCAAAGTCAATCGCAGCCGCAGCAGTTTTAGATAAGTCCATGAATGGTCCGGTGTTTGCAGAGCCAGAAGAAGCCAGAAGAACTGACGAATTATTACCGAATATTAGAGGTTTTTGGCCAAAACTAAAGTCCTTTTAATCAGCATCCTTGGAGGTTACATATCCGCCTGCCGTGGTGATTTTATTAGGTGGAAAATACCCAACCGAGGATGATGGGTCGAAAGTAGAATTTTTCGCACTACTGTCTTTTGAGTAATTAATTGCCGAATCAAAAGCCAATTTAGTTGCATCGCCGAATACGAAATTAAATGTTTTTATTCTTAAATCGCAAACAAAATGTAAGGTAAAGGAAATCTGAAGATTTCAAATTATTAATATATTAAAAGAATTTGTAGTAATTAAATTTATTGACAACTATTTCCACACCAGTCAACAGCCAGCTTACTCCATTCATCTCACACAAAAAAGAAAAAAGTTCTATAAAAGTGTAAGTAAAAAATGGGGACGCGCATCGAGTATGGAACCAACATATGGACAATGCATAGCAAGCGACAATGTGCTATGTTGCAATGATGCAATGAACTAAACAAGTACTGCATTAGAGACTACAGTTTGATAGCCGTGATTGATTGAATCTTTCAGTAATGTTTTCTCAGGAATTGCGGAATTCGAGCAACAATTAGATAAGTTAAGAGAATTCATACCAAAATTATAATTAAATGCCAATGGTCGCGTTATTATCACTTTCCTGTTACATATGTCCTTCCGATTCAAGTTCTATCGATTTGAATAAATCTATAATTGTGAGGATGCTTCTTCTTCGTTGCTATTTGTAAATTAATGTAAATCGTCCACCGCACGTTGCAGAAATACTTAATTTATTCGTCTTCATCTTTGCTTTAAGATGGATTTTGCAATCTTATCGGGACCCTAGATGAGTTGCATAGAATTTTTGCCTAAAAAAGACTGGAGCTTCAAGTTCACGCATCTAATACTCTGATTAAATTGACTAAGGGGATGAATCTTAAATCTAGCAATCGATTTAGTTTGGAAGTAGAGACATTAGTACATAAAGACTCGAGAGTGTCCTTAGAGTTTGAACCCATTTTCAGTGCCAATTTGCGTTCAAGAACTTCCAATGTTTCTGCCAAATTGGAAGCCGATAGCTTCATGTTTGTAGCAGGCGTTGCACAGACGAGCCACCGGATAGATGGATAGGCGAGCACGCTTAAATCGATTCATATATACGTTGTGGGGTCTTTGAAGTTTCCCTTTGCGGGGTTGCAAACGTTTTGACAAAATGAATTTACCCTTCAACCTTCGGTGATGGGTATAAAAATAAACTAAAAGCGTGCCACTAAACTAAAGCCACTGGAACTCGTTAAAAACAAACGAAATGATGTTACATTTTGGAAGACTACGTTTAAGTCTTCGCACTTACTAAAAATAATACGGATTGTTTAGTTAAAGACGACACATATGCGTCAGTCTCGGAACTTATTGATCAATGGTTAACGCATTAAGTCTAAGAAGTAAAAATTCTTTTTTTTTGTGGACTCAGAGTCTTTTACACAATATCATGGTAGTTAGAGCAGGGTGTAGAATAGCCCCAGTGCACAAGATCAGCCCGTCCGGTAAGAAAGTCTCCACAAAGGATTCTGTGCGTGTATTTCTTGACTGTGAACGTTTGGTAAGAACCGACTGCCGAACGAGTTAGCTAGTCTTACAACGACAAGTGCGTTTAGCTGCAAAAAAAAAATTGCGAAAAAACCAACAAAAAAAAAGAATAAAAATTACAAATAATTATAAAAAAAAAAATAGTGTGTTTAGTGCATTAAAACACTTTTAAGCTTCGTTTAGTTATCACATTTGTACGGTGGCGAAATACTACTTCACAATTTGAAAATTTATTTAAAAAATTTTGAATTTTCCAATTATAATTAATTGCTTTACATATACTCTTTATTTGTCTTAAAAATATTTAATTACGTTTATATGCAAATTATAAACACACACACACACACACACACACATGTTGATAAATGTTAAGTATCTTGAGAATAAAATCTAATACGTAAATCCATATGTGTACGAAAGTGTATTTATGTACATGGAGAACAAAATTTTTAAATTAAAAATTTACAATACAAAATTTAATTTTCCTTAATTTAAATACAATTTTTTAAAGCTCAATTTATTATTTATTAATTTTTTTATTTTATTTCTTTTTTAGCCTTCAAAATTTAATTTAATTAAATAATTTAATAAGATTTATATATATATATATATATATACATATTCATATTGATTTATTTATTCACATATTCATCGTTATGCTGCAGAGGATGCCAACAACTTCATAAGCCTCTTCCAAATATGATTAATACAATCCAAGTCCAGATTGCAGCGTTTCCCGTTAAGATTACGCGAATCTTACGCGAAGCATTTTTCGATTTTTTCTCAAAAACTTTTTTTGTAATTCGCTGTTAGTTCGCTGTCGTTATGTAATGGAAAAGCAACGAATACTGATAATCATCAGTTCAATTTTAATAAGCTTCCCCGATCCATTACCGAGCATGGAAAAGCAATGGAAAAGAACATTCTTGTCTGACTGAGCTATGAATGAAGTATGATCTTAGTAGAGCTTACTTTCGCTTCGCTTATGTTTTCCTAAATTATTTTTTATACTTAAGCTTAATCAATTTATTTTCTTGAATTGACTTGGGAGCTTCGCATCTCCTCTTACGCACTTAATTTCAGCTATCAGGCAAGTAATAATACATTTTAGGAACATTAGAATCAAAATCATTCAATCCTAATTCCTTTAATTGGCTGATTATCTCACTATACATTGGGCCGTCACTTGTCACTTGTCACTTGTCATTTGTCACTTGTCACTCCGTTGAAATTAATGGGATTGTGAGACTACCATTTACACCGTACCAGGATTATGTTATTATAAACCATAATTGCTAAAATGAACGCATAATTTTCTTATTCTTATTCTTTTTCCTGTTCATCTCCAGCAATCTTAAACGTATATATATGTATCTGAATTTATTCAAATTTGTTTTGAACTTTTAAAAAATTGCATTTTCAAATTTGAAAACTTTGATCTCTGATCTCTGAAAATCGAATATATAGAGCAACAAATTTTGACAAATATATTAATTATATAAGGAAGAATCAAACATATTACAAAATTAACACGTTTACAAATATATTAGAAAAAAAAAAAAAAAATAAAGATATAAAAGATTGGTTATAGGATATATACGAAAAATATATATAAATTTCAAAATATATTTTATATAGTTATCTTAACTGCAAAAGAGTGTAAACGGGCGGGCCCGCGCACGCCCGACATGTTTTAAAAGATATAAAATTAAATTATTTTATTCAGACTCTTATATTATCGCTTTTAAATCGTCAAAAATTTCGGGATGAGCATCAATCAGAAAAAGATTGAATTTCATGAGAGGATTTGTTTGTTTGCTTATTTTTCCTTTTTTTCTTTTTTTTGTTTTTCTTTTTTTTTTTTTTTTTTTTTTTGTAGCTTGCAGTTTGTAGTTAAACGTAAAGCGGACTTTTAAGACCCATTTTTGGAATTAAGATGAAGATATGTATTTATATTCAACTCCTCTATTGCCTGACCTGAACGATGATATACATATAATAAAAGTTTGTTATGTAAAAATGTTTTGGTTTACAACCTTAATTTAAAATACATTGAGAGCAATAACGCATAAATGATGATGTTTATCGGTTTCAAGAATTATTTAATATCTTCGTTCTCTAGTATCTCGAAATCGCTTTCATCCGAAGAATCTAAAGCAGTGACTAAACGCTTATTAGAAGATGAAGGCATTGCTTCTGCTGTTGCAAGCGATGGATTAGCACCCAAAATACCTTGAACTAGCCCCGATACCAAATTGGGTATTAATTTACTGCTATTTACCAGTAGAGCTTGAGTTTGATTTTTTAATGTTGTAGCTGATAGATCTGAGGACGATTCGGGGTTAAAAATAATTTGCGGGCGGCCATCTACCGATGTATGATCAGGAAAATGCAAGCCTTTCGTTAAGTTTTCTTCTGAAGATGATGATGTTGCTGATAGCGAAGAGTCCCGCTTAAAGTGACCGCTTTTAAATTCAATACTTTCATCTGTTTGCGGCGCATCATATTTATTTAGTTTACACTTTGTCGTCTTTATCAACGGAAGTAGATCGTCGTGCTCGTCATCCGTGTCCGAATTATCATCGATTTCCGGTATTGTATCGGCTAACAATAATTCGGACGGCACCTCATCACTCTTGTCCTCCTCATTATCAATATCTTCCGTGGCTGCAGTAATAGATGCTAAATCGCTTGCCCTCTCCAATACAAATAAATTCGATTCATTAACATCTGGCATAAATTCATCTTCCATCTCATAATCCTGATTAATTTTCTCCGCCCAAAGGTAATCTACATTCAAATGATGACAACATTTTTAACATAAGTTAAAATAATTAATATTTGTATATATATATGTATATATGTATGCATACCGTTTGGTTGAATTTTTATAATTTTAAAATGATATTTAGTCGATATAATCGCTGCCATAACTAAGCCTGACAGCACTATGATTGAACCAGACACCAAATGACCCATTATGGCTAAAGAGCCCAGGCATCCCGTCGCTACGGCGCAAAATCTATTTGGCTTGCGCTGTCTCCATTCTGCCACACGTCTCACTAACTCTTGACAACTTCTCTCTAAATCTGGTGGGGGTACGATACGTAAATTGCACCGGGTTTTATATAACCAGAAGCAAAAGACCATCAAAAATATTAAGCCTATCGGGCGTATATGTAACCTGAAATGACAAAACAAAAACAAGAACAAAAAACATGTGATGAAGATTTCCGGAAGTAATCATAAATATGAAGTAAACCGGTTCATATTATCGCTGCATTATTATCAGGCTACTTGGCATTTTATATAATGTGTGTGAGGATAAGCAAGTTTGTAATCGTATTCTCTATCGGATTACCTACTGCAACGCTACAACACGGAACATTAGTTCTGCTTCACCGTTTGCTCTCACAATTGTGAGAGATGGGAAAGAACTCATATATTACTAAAGTGCAGCAAATGCACTCCTTATGCCTCTTAATGGAGGCGGGCGATCTATTGTTGACTGCTCTTTTTTTTTTTTTTATTTTTTTTTTTCATTTGTCTTTACCGGCTACTTTTCGTCCCCAATGGGATAAGACTGCAGTAGTTGTTCGCGTCTCGATGTCTTCACTTAGGGCTCACTTACCATAAAGGCAATCCAATGAGCATATCGGGCATATACAAAAACGTATCAGTTAAGTACCTCGGACACAATCGGAACAAATTTATCAAATGCCAGGTGCCAATGGTGTGCTTGCAATTACGGGCCATTATCCATCAATTCATCAAATCTTTGGCTAGGCTGGTAAAGGGACATCGTTCCAATTTTTGATATCAAGTTTATTCATGCCACATATTCATTCATAGTCTTTCACATCAAAAGTGATCAAAATTTTCTTAAGTGAAACTTGGTAGCGAAAAGATGTTCCGTGAGCCGATTACAATTATTGGGATCTGATCACTTTCAAGTTTCTTTCAAATTCTATTATCAGTACTTTATTTGGCTTGGTCACTTCAAATTCAATCTTGGACTTGGAAGACTTATTAATTATCATATAAAACTCGAATTTTGACGAAATTGGCCAAATGGGTCAACCACTAATAATGCAAAAAAGCCATATGCAGACAACTAGTGGAGTGTACATAAATGTTGTTTTCGGTTTGCAAGATTTCGATATGTGAACACACACACACACACGGCCTTCGAGTGGGGCAGTAAAGCCTGCAATGCGAGGGGACGCAGCTTGCTGAAGGCGTTCGCTGTGTTGAAAGTATCTCTTCTGAACGATGGGCGGAGGGATACGTTTCGAAAGGCAGGAAGAGGGTCGAAAGTAGACCTCACTTTTGTTAGCGACGGTCTAGTGGCGAGATGCAAGTGGTCGCTGAGCGAAGAGTACACAAACAGCGATCACCAGGCCATCTTTCTCGACATACAAACTAGAGAGAACAGACAAAATTGGTGGAACAAAACTACCGGGCCGAAGTGGAGAGATTCATCCTTCGACGAGGACGTCTTCAACATCATTATGGACTTCGCACACACACACTGTGCTTTGTAAGCACACACAATGCTCAAAGAACTACGACGGCTTGAAAGACAGCGGGTGGAGAGCAGAGGGAGTGGAAGCCAATAGTGTATTCCACTGAGGTCCCACTATCGGTAGCGTGCTAATGACAACCAGCCTCCGCGAAGTAATACCTAACGGTGGTCCCGCGGAGGAGAATGGTAGAAGAAGTGTGTGGGGGGGTAGTTTTTAGTACGTAAGCGCCATGGATGGCGAATCGTGCATGCTGCTACTAAGAACCAGCAGTATCTTCCGAAGATTTTCTACATCCTGCTCGCTGAGCAAAAAAAAAAGAAAAAACACACACACACACACACACACAATTAAATCGAATTTAGGTGGAAGAATACCTCTTTTATTTCCTAAAGCATCTGGCCCATGTTTATTGGGCGACACTAGGCACTGCCGACATTTTCTATCGTTTATCAACAGTTGCCGTACTCGATACACGAAACTGTTACTCTCTTCGATCTGAGTACACTGTCTTTGCACATTACCCAACAGTATAGATTATCTCGGAGGGTGTACAGAACACAGTTTTTAGAGTTTTGCATAGATCAAGTTCTGGTCCAAAGAAAAGCCATTTACTTAGAATCTGAGTTTGCTTTCTTTTCTTTCTAACCCATCACCCGGGGGATGTCCCCTGCGATGAAAAGAGAAAGAGATGTAGATGTAGCGGCCGGAGCCTTGTGAGTGTGTGCCCAATCGATACGTTTTGTGTTGTGTGTCTTTACCGACTGACCACTCACTACTATAGCTACGATCAAGGAAAACTCCGACACTCACTTCTAACCTACTGGGCTGTGTTACGAACAATCCGCAGTGATACTGGGACGAAAGACGGGCGCAATATATAAAAAGTCATTGTACGGCAAGAAACACTGGGCAATCATTAGCAGTACAGAAGTAAAATGTGTTACCTCTTCGGTAGATTTGTCAACTGGTACTTCTTCTGCTTAACGGCTGCTGGCTTCAGTCAGTGACTTGTTGTCTCTTCGAGGAAAGTCTTTCAATTTTGTGACAATAACAGAAAAAAACAGAATTCCTTCGCTACGTTAAAATTGGAATTCTTTCTATACGGAATTCATATTCTGCATAACAAATAGAGGCAGTAATGCATCACGATAGGTAATATATTCCGGGGGGAGGGTGGTGTCAAAATGTCTGCATCGTCCAGAAGGAACATATATATATTCTTGATCAGCATGAAATTCGAAATCGATCTAAGCTTCTCCGCCTGTCCATCGATCCGCTTGTCGGTCTGTCCAACCATCGTCATTAAAGTTGGCAGAAACATTGCAAGTTGTTGCGGGCCGGCTGCTATTGAAAATGAGCCAAATCGGTCAAACGATACGCCCACAATACCACATAAGCTAAGAACACCCCTGCGCCGCAAAAGTTGGCTTTTTGCTTATTACACAGAAGCAATAGATTACGTCTACCCGATATTATAATGTATCAGAATTTAACTTCTTCTTGAATACTTTTATAAGAAACGCGGAAACAAGCTTCAAAAAGTCCGTGAGGGATATACATTCTTGGCCAGTTTCAAATTTGGAATGCACCCAAACATGCCCATCTTGGGGTAAACACCCTCGCGTTAGCAAAAATGAAGATAACGTCTGCAAACTTGCAAAATAATTTGAAAGTGACTTAAACTTTGCCAAGGACGCACTGACAACGTCCACACGCGTATGCGGCAACAACTTTTATTTTGAAAATAGAAAAAACCGTCCGCGCCCTCTTCCTATTAGAGAGCATGAAAATTTAGTTCTTTCCTTTTTTTTGTATTTTTTCGGATAATGGTGCTATGGTAGAAAAGATTCGTTCACGAGGAGTATAATTTTCTTACTTTTGTCCGATTTTGGAAAAAAATTGTCGACAGGAACTTTATTTTAACTGAGAGAGAGAGAGAGAGAGAGAAACTTTTATTCATTTTACGGCTGAGACAATGTAACGAACGAATAAAGTGAAGCGAGTTGACTCATATCAGTAGGAAAACCAGATATATTATCGGTATTTTGAACAGAGCAGAACAGAGCAGAATAGGTAAGAAACGGTGATTATAGATATTTAAAGATCTTTTCATGTGCACATAATGCATGCTTAATAACTGTTTTTTAAAACTCAAAAGTTGAGTTCAATCAATATTCGCATGTTTCGTAGCTCCAGTGTTAAATAAATTCGTGGCAGTATCGTTTTGCGCAAAAAATAAAAGAAAATATTTCGCTATTAGCACCCGCTGTCCACACACGAGCGGTCGTTGCTAGTTGAGCTTTTACCGCGAAAATACCGACGATCTTGAAGTGTCATTTCGTCTCATTTCGAGACACCCTGTATACATCAATATTTGATGCAAATCAAACGCAAATAAAGAATAAACTTAAACAACAAAATGTCTACTTACCATGACAATAACGCAACTGATATAAAAGTAGCTGCACCACTTTGAAACATTGGATTCTTTGGCAACGATTTTATGTTTAGCATTTTGAAATGTTGACTCTTTAGTTACACAGTTCGAAGAGTTTTTATTAATTTACAGTTCACAATTTTTCATTCAATCGTCGAATTTATTTTCAAATTATGACGTCATCAGTTAATTTTTGCTATATATCCATGAGATATATATATATAAATAAATATATGTAAGTATATATGGCATGTACGTCTATATATATATTTATATATATATATACATATATATATATATAGATGTATGTATGTGTAATATATATATATGTATATGTATGTATATATGCCAATATATATATATGTATGTATATATGCCAATAAATAAAATTATGGATGGATTTCAATTTCGCTACAATTACGAAATTCGTTTAAAAATATATTTTTTTTTTTTCTTTTTTGCATTAATTAGTACAACTATGAAGATTCTTTTGCAGGCATTGCCATTAGAACTTCATATTTGATATCGAGGAAATTCGTGATATAATCGTCATTCCAATGCAATAATAAATAGTTTCGTTTGTTGTTCTTATTTTTTGTTTTTTTTTTTTTTTAATGCAATTTCGTCACAATAATCTCTTATATAGAGAAAAATTAAAGAGTTTCATGCATTAAGTGCCGATATACTTGTTTATTTTGCTTAAGTGGCATTTTACCAAAAACGTAATAACGCATTTATAATGAAGAATTGTAATTACGCTTTGTTTACAAAAGTATTTTGAGACATTTTTTGCGTATCGCTAAAAATCGTTATGCCTTCGTAGCGTATACTTATTTTATCATTCGATGATAAGATGTACATACAAAGTTTTTAAATTGTGAGGGACAACAACGCTTACGATTGTCAACAAAATGGAACGGTAGGCGGATGCACATTAAAATCGAATGCGAAATCCGTTCATAATCTCGCCTGCGCTTCCTATAACGATATAAATTACGGTGTTTAACTTTATCTTGCGACTTTCTCAGCTCTCAGTTGAATATTATACAACGTAATTCTTAAGGGGGTCTTGTTGTTGCGTCTTTTTCATTTGTAAACAACGGCAGAATTAATTGACAAGGATGTTACAATTTATCTGCCACTGGAGACTGGGTAGAAGAATGTTTAACTAGAATTTTTTTTTAATAGATGATACACAAGCCAGGTAAAAAATATTTGACTTTGAATGGCTGATGACATGCAAATATATCCGTGCAATGGTTAGGGCTAATAAAATAGGTAAATGAATCTATTCACGATCAATTAAATCAGTAAATGTTGAATTTGCGATATGTTAATGAGTATCACGTTATTGCACATTGACTGATTAAAACTTGAAAAAATAATTTTGAGATCCCGTGCGACAAAATAAAATAAATGATTATAGAAGGAAACATTTTCCTTAGCATAATCAGCAAAATGCTCTATGATTATCAGAATGTTGCATATGCAAATATATATATATATATATATATATATATATATATATACGCTTGTAATAACCCTGCACACATATCTTGAGAGATTAAATCAAGAAATGTGACCAATAGTAAGCAAATAATACATATATATATATATATTTGCGTGTGCATGTATACACATAAATATCACATAGACTTTTCTTTTTTATTAATAAAAGGATAAAATTATCTCATGAAACTATTTTCACATTTTGTTATTTAATAACACACCATTTAGACACCAGGTAGACGTGCGAAAAATTAAGCTTTTCATTGGACTGTAACTTTTATGATCGCCTACGTTGTGTACATTTCATTTCGTATTTCTAAACATAGACTTTTCTAAATATGAAAGCAATGAAGAATTCTTTAATGCACAATAATATATACAATTACAAAACAATGTATATATGGATATGTAACAAATAGCTGTGCATATACTTTTCCGCTCACTAAACAGAACGTCTTTACTATTCACTTGAAATCTTACTGACAGCTTGTGTATCTTTGCCTTTGCACGAGATGGCCAACTTGCTTTTGACACTTTCTTTTTATTAATTTTGATCTTTCTCTATAAGTTTTATGTCAACAGAAAATTTATAAATTTTCTTTCATTATTTAAATCAATATACATTTATATATAAAGAACATTAAGCACTTGTCAATTAATCTTTTAGAGATTAGAGATAATTCGCGAGTAGAGCTAACAACCAGTACTGACGGTAATTTTTGTTATTTTGTTGTGATACATTCTTTTTGTGTTTTTTGTTTTTATTTTTTATTGATTCACTTGCAGAATTGCCAGGCGTCTAATTTAAGTGCATAGAATGATAGCTTATTTCAATAAAGGAATTAGAGAAACAGTAAAATTTTATCTCTGTATTAGATTTTGCAAAAAAATTACCTGCAAGTATATAAAAATTACATGATATTTTTGTTTATTTATCTTTTACATTAATATTTACAGCAGTTGCAGTGCGTACCGAGTTCGTTAAATTAAAGATGATCAACAAGAATGGGTTGTGTGTTGCCATTTTTGAATATTTTTCAAAAATAAAGTTTTATTTAATTCCTAACCTCTTGCAATCGTTTCTCCCCTTTAGACTGAAATAAAATTTCTTTCTTCCTCTTCTTTATTCTTATTTTACCATACGGAGTGGATTTTTTTCTTCCTTCAAACCATATAACTTTTTGTTAAAACTTACGAATCCTAATCAAAAAGGAAGGAGTGAAAGTTCTATCCCGTCTAAAAATTTCTATGAGAAGTGCTCGAACGTATTTCAAACGTCAAATCCTTAGTAAAATGAAATGAATTTATATGCTTACATACAGAGTGAATGCGAACTGTTAAGAGCACTTTTGTAAAATTTTCCTTGTGTGGAACTTTTCAATTTCCTCTCAATTGTCTCTTTGGGTACAATGATATTATTTTTTCTGATAAATAGAGAATCATAGAACCGATTTCACTTTAATAGCGTCAACAAAGATACATAAGTAATATAAGAAGAATGCTTAAAAACTTTTAAAAATGTAGTTGAGCTCGCACATTACAAACTACTTAAAATCCCGTTAACTTAACAGAGGTAGTATCGCTGTTACATCAACAGCCAAATAACTGATTTGTTCTTTTATTTTTATTGTTTAGATAGGCAAATTTTCTATTAAAAGATTCTTGATGATGACCTAATACCGCATCAAATGTTTAAGAAGCAAAAACGTATTTATTCCTGGGTTTTTAAGCCCACATACCACATATCCCATAGGCTACGCGTATACAGGTACGAAGAAGAAGGTAACAAATGTAATTTGCTTTCGTTTCATCGTTTATATTAATTAGCTCACTTTGAATATTTCGTCAAATGTTTCAATTAATTTCAGCGAAAACTTTCCATATGAATATGATGACATTTTTCATAATTAAAAGAAGTCATTGTGGGAATAATTTCCTTTTATTTAATACAGGATAATGTGTATTATTATTAATTTCGCATCTCACCCATAAGGGATTGCACATCGCAAGATGGTTGATTTTCCGTCATATATTTTAGACTTGCGCTGCATAATTTCTTTAATAATAAAATAACAAGAAGAAAAGATTATAGTGTATCGCGGCCCATTCTTAATACCTTACGTCACCCTACAGTTATTCATATAACCGCTTTTCAAAATCAGCTGTTGTCTGAGAAATTGTCGAAAATTTGGTCTGATCCGAACCTCTTACAATACTGTCCGTCCTTGAATCAAAACACATCAGCTGATCAATTTTCATCAAAATATCTCAAAAACCTGCGAACCTGCAGCTTGAACGCAATAATACAGGGACAGACATCAGACGGACAGACGGGCAGAAGGGCTTAGATAGATTTAGAAAATGATTCTGAATTCTTAAGGACATCTGGGTGTTACATAGGTCCACACTAATTTGATATACCCTGTACCACAAGTGATCTAGAGTATATATAAAAAGGCGTCCTTGTCAAAACTTCTTGACCGTGTAGGTCTATTTTTTGTAACCCAACCCATTTAGGGATTCTAATGAAAAATGAAAAAAGCTTTATATGCCAAAAAGATCTAATTTTTAATATTTTCAATCACACAGATCTGTTTTTTTAGACCGCACCCTAAACATGGCATAGTGTACTTTGTGGTTTGTTATGACGAAAGCAACCGGAAAATAATAAAATCTTTGACAAATAAATTAAATTTGCTTAATTTAGACTACGTTGACGTATGGGCATCCTCCAGTATAAGGGCTTCTATGAAAATGATGCATTTACATAAAAATAATGTTTAGTCGTTGGTGTGCGATTAATTAAACGAATACAATGCAATTAAGTTCGCTTGACGCAAATGGGACAACTGCTTGAAAAGCGTGCTTCGTCTATGCCCTACTGCCGTACAGCCCTCAGAATACTATCGCACGTATGGTTGCTTTTGTTACTTTCTGCAAGAAAAATGAATGATTCCTTTGCATATTTACTAAGTTCGCTTGTGGCGAAAGGCGAAAGGCGAAAGGCGAAAGGCGAAAGGTTCATGTTTTCGTCTATCTTGCTTTTTAGAAATTCGCAAAGGACTCAAGCATTGCAGACACCATATATTGCCATGACACTTAGAGAAGTGTCGTCAGTATATCTTGTCCTCTTTTTCGGTCGACTTTTTCGCACCAACTATTTAGACTATAATCGAAAGAATATTCATCGAAGATAGTAGTGTCGCCATTGTTTTCTTCGTTGTGATCTTTTCTCCCTTCTCGCGTGCTAATGTAATACTTAATGTAAAATGTTTGTGTCCATCTGTTAACAATTCTTACATCACTTAGGGGACAAAGCTTTTCTTTTTCAGGCGTTGGTGTAATCGTTTGTTGGTAGTTTTTGTTTTTTGACAACATCATGCAACTTGTTTGCTTCATATGACCTTCACTTGTAAACCTCAATACAAGAGAATGTGTTGCCAGGATATCGATGTCATATCCTTTCTGTTAATTACCTTTGCACCAACACCCATGCGTATGCTGATGCTAATCATTTCAAAATCCAATGTAGGCATAGAAACCGTATAAACTTTTCTTGCAAAATTTCCCAATGGCGCAAGAGCTATCTGGTCCCTTCGGTTGTTTCGATTCCACGAAATCATTTGTTTATAAATAACTCTGACAAATAATCGAATTCCAAACAGACAGAATTTCGCTTAAGAAAGCATGTTCAAAATATTGATGCCCTTCCTTATCTTTATATATACGATTGTAAAATTTTAATGATCGTATTTTTGGTTTACATTGAAAATCTTTGCTTTAAATCCAAGAATGGCTAATTTATCGGCTGCAGATCTTAACCGATACGATTGCATTTTTGACGAATAGCCATCAGTATCTACAGAAGACGGACGGACGGACCGGCGAACGGACGGACATGTGAATGGATGTACGTATCTTGAAAAGATATTAGAAAACTTTATCGAATCTAGCAATTCAGTTGAAGGTCGTGGATTCAAATCCCAACTGTCGTAGAGTTTTCAAGCAGTGCTTAAAAATAAATATTAGAAAAATCAAGCAATAGCGGCTTACAGTGTTAGCTTTAAAAAGAACCTCAAATCTGACGTACGCTCATATGCAATGTGGTTTGTCCGTCACTTCATCCTCATCAGCAACAGAAAGACGAAAACTGTTATGTTATATCGCCTTCGCTTTAACGAGTCGTATCACAAACTCTCCTTGACGAATAGCGATGGGATTACGAAAAGATTGAGGTCGCCTGACAATACTACATTATGCTCTCTAAAGGATAGGGTATCTATCTCTTAGTTTCCCCTACATGAACTTGAAAGATTTACTTAAACTTTGTAACCTTCCTTTAAGATACTACGATGACTCTCCTGTACCACTTGTGATAGAGCGTTTGTTAAGTTTATGAGAACGGTTGTAGCACCCAGAAGGATTTGAGATAGCCGGACCGTGCATTATAACTGATGAGATCTGAATTGATCTAAGCTTCTAGTAAACTCACCAAGACATCGGCATTACCGAATTTCAATCACATGGATCTATTTTTTGGCTACGACCCTCTCACGAGGGAATACTTAGATGCTAAAAAGCTTTATATGCTAAAAAGGTCTAGTTTGTTAGTTATGTTTTATGATGAAAATTCGTCCATGATAGTAATTTGATGTAGAAATTGGAATTGGAACAAACTTGAACTACAGGGGTCTATTTCTTGGACCCCATCTCTCATGCATACAATTTTGGAGAATAGTAAGCCCGTCAGGAAAAGTTATTAATTTTTAACGGTGCGGAATTTTGATCACAAAGATCTATACATATATGTAGGGGTTATCATGAAAAGCATTCCTCCCATATGAGGGGGGGGGGGAAAGTATAATTTCTAATTCCGGACATTATCCAATATGCGGGCTGTCGTGAAAAGTGTGCATATTATTAGCGATTGGTATGTTATTACCGAAATTAGTGAATAATTGGTATAGTCGAAGTGAAGTAGGGTATTTAAAAGTCGGCCTGGTCCGACTATAATCTTTACTTGTTTTAATTTTTTTTTTTTTTTTTTTTTTTTTGAAATAGTAAAAGAAACTAAGTGAAGGAAAACGGTCTTGCCGATCTCAGATTCAAATATACATACACACATATGCTTGTGTCTGTAAGCTATAAAAAAATCACGTTTATACATTAGCGACCGGGGTTTACCGATAATATTTTTTTTTTNTTTTTTTAGCAGAGACGGAAACCCAGAAGTAGTAGTGGACTATCTTGGTGAGAGCTTCACTGCTTCACGTGACGATTCCTTGTCAGTCAGTATATAAGCGCATTTGTTGTATTCATTGCCCTCGCCATCGGCTCAATTGAAATAAATAAATTAAGTGTAACAAGTAAGCAACGATGGAACACAAACCGCAAGCACATTTCTTCATAATTTCTTTATTGAATATTGATAATTAAATTTAAAGTGTAATTTATGTAATAGTGACGACATTTCTATTTCTTTCTTATTTGTTCTGTTTTTTTTTTTTTTTTTTTTTTTTTTTATTATTTTAATATTATAATTAATTGTTAATATTGAATTATGCAGAACGGGGGGAAAAAAAAAGAAAAAAAGAAAAAAAAAACAAATTGCAAGTTGCATTGTATGCTGATCAATTTTAATAAAATTTAAAATTATTACTACTGCAATAAATGCGGGATTATTAGTAATGTCTGCATATTTATTTTTGTTAACATGCATCTCTTGTGTTTTTTTTGTTTTGTTATTTTTTATTTTTTGTTTTGTTGTTTTGTTGTTTTTTAAATTCCTAAAATATATATGTATATGTAATCATATCGATAACCTATGCGATTCCATACATTGTTCATGTGGAATATGCGTTAGTGTCATTAATAAAAAAAAAAATAATAAAATTACAACCTTTTCGTTGACATCAAATCTCAAACCAAATCACAACTTAAGAAAGTTTTGAAATCCAGAGCTTTTCAATTGTTTTTAATATTGGTGGGTTTTCATATTTATTTATTTATTTATTTATTTATTTATATGAATACTCATTAAAATGATTTATTTTTTCAGCTTTTTTTTTTTTATTTTTATTTTTATTTTATTTTTTTTTTTATATATATTGTTTACATTATAGAGGGAACGCATATTAAAATTAAATGGAATATTTATATAAGCATAGCGCATATGTACGTACATATCATTATATTCATTATTCATTATTATTGTTGCGGGAGCGAGTGGTTCGGCATGATGGATAGATGGAACTGCCCGGATTGAAAAATTCGACCAAAAAAAAAAAAAAAAAAAAAAAAGCAACTAATTATTAAGTTTATGAATCGGTTCAGACAACACGAATCTTCGCGAATCGTCCTTCTAACAACTTCATTATTTTAATACTGTTGAAATGGAAAAATGTAAACCTTTGCGCGGGGAAGAATACGATCATTATGTACGTACGTACAACCCTGTTAAGTTGTTTTACAACTCGAACATTTGTTTCATTTATCGGTTCTCGGTGTCTGGTCTGGTGAACGTTTGGAATTGATTGGAATTGATTGTCTCATAAATTTATAAACCGGTTGCAATGCGTACAATACGCCCGCCCCGATGATATTCGTCGGGCAGGCATTTAACTTACGCCATTTTCTTTCACTTTCCGGAATATTTAAGTAAATTTTTTGCACAATTTTTTTTGCGCAAAAAAGGCGAAATTACCCGAAACAATGATTTTGTTATTAATTAGTATTAAAAACGGGATTTCTCTGAACTAGAATCGATAAACAGTATCACAGTTAATTCATTTATTCATTTTTTTTTTGTTTTTGTTTTTTTTTTCTTTTTCTTTTTCTTTTCAAATAAAAGCCAATCGTTTGTTTAAGGCCAGTCAGTACGTAATTTGATTTCAAATCAATTTTTTTTTTTTTCTTTTCATTTGCGAAAAACAAAAATTATGTTTTTGATCAAACGCGAAACAAAAAAAATCGCAACGTAAGCATACAGCGTGTAATCGAACCGTCTTTGTTGTCTTCATTTTATTTATTTATGTTTTTGGCGAACAAAAGTGAGAAATACATCTCCAAGCTTAAGAATATGAATCATAAGCTAATTATCGGGAAACAATGATCTTGAGCGCTATTGCCGATAATGGGAAGAGCGATTGCCTTATAACAGCCATTATACACAGGATGAGGGGAAGGAGGAGCGTATCAAAACAGGCAAAAGCCTCAAAGAGAAATTCTAAACCGATTTAATCATATCCATCCGTCCGTCGGTCTGCGCAATGTCGTGATAAACGCTATCCTGATCGCAAAAATGAAGCTGAAATTTGGCGAAAACATCGGAAGTTCTTTTATGTAGGTCGACAAGTTGGCCAAAGGACACAACCACAGTCGAATATAGATTGAGGCCAAAAAAAAATATATATTTGTTTTTGACACAACATTCGAAGATGGCACTTATATCATGCCCGTATACAAATGGAAAAAAATCGGCCACGCCTACACAAAGTTACAAGTCCACATGGTAAACGAGATAGAATTGTTGAAAATTATTCTATATATTCCTTACATGAAGGGGGATTGATTTTTTTTAGAAGTGTGCTCTAAATTCTAAATAAATTAATTACCACAATGTGGTCGATTAACTTTCTCTTAACATTATTTTCTAGCTTTACCTTTACAAGGTGCCAAATATATTTTATCCCATTCACTTTTCTATATAATCAAAAATAAAATTCAAGTGGGTAGGGTATGCGAAATTCGGCCCCAGCCGAATTAAAGACCAGAATTGTTTTTCTCAAGCTCTGTCAGCTTGTTAGATCTGATTCTCTTAAGAAGGACGCACAGACCGACATGGTTCCGAGTGCATTCCGAATTTGAAACTGACTAAGAATTTACATATTTTTAAAGGGTTCTTCAAGCTTGCTTTTGCGCGCTATAAAGGTATTGAAAAAAAAATCAAATTTTCATGGTTTATAGACTTAGGTCGAGTCGTAAATAAGTTTCGTTTTTTTTATCAGACATTTACTCTTTTTTATACTTCTTGTCATTTCTTCGGCTGTTGCTCTCCAGTCCAGAGGTTAAGAAAAAACAATTGTGACAACGAAGCATGTACCACATAAAACCGTTGACAGAAGACTGACTGAATCCTCCTCATCTATATAGTGAGAAGAAAAACTCGTTTGTTTTCCGTGGCTTATAATGGGTAAATATGAACCGTAGATTCCAACTGCCGGCATCGGAAGTTATTTACTACTCGACCTAATAATATTGGCTGGGCGTGGTCAATTTTTCTCCATTCTTGTATAGGTATTAGATATTTTTATTCGTTTCGTGTTCCCAGCGTATGTGCTACCGAGGCCGTGTCCTTCGACCGATTCGTCATATATTTTCAATGCGGACCTGTGTACAAGAACTTCCAATGTTTCTGCAAAATTTGAGGTCGATACCTTCGTTCATGTGGCCCGAAGAATTTTTACAACAGGCATTATACCGAATTTGATGCTGATCAAGAACACATATATATATATACATATACATATATATATATATACATTATATATATATATATATATATATATACATATATGTATATATATATATATATATATATATA